>JAODAH020025443.1:0-220440 GCA_027574865.2 Coproporus ventriculus
AATACATTTGTTCATCTGCCTGACGAAGCCACTGTGTGGCGTAACATGTAGCAGAAATTCATTAAAATACGGAATTTTTTAAAACAATTGTTTTATTTATTTATATTATTTAAAATGAAATGATTTTGCTTGGTGTTTGTAGGATGCTATAGATACAATTGTTTGGATGTTTTTATTTTTTTTGATACACGAACACCAGATATAATATGTACTGATGTTTATTCAAGTAGGCAAAACAAACTAGGTAACTCAACATTCATGAATGTAAAATTGCAGTATTTAAATTTCTAATTTGTGAATTTCCACTTAAAATCGACTCAAATTCAAGAGTTTTGAATAACATTCTTGTATCTAACGAAGTTTTTAATGAAAACATAAATTTTTACTTATTTATTCTTCATAAGCATAAATTGCTCAAAAAATTCCTGTAACAATTTAACAATAGCCAAAAAAGGCTTACTGATAGAAAAATATTAAATTGATGGCATCGAAAGGTTTATATGCATGAAAGAAAATTAAAGGAAGAAATAAAAAGATATGCGGAAAGAAAAGTAGAAAACATTTTAATAGAACAATAGATAAAAATGAAGAGAAAGAAATAAATTTTAAATGTTATTCACAAAAACCATAGAGAAAAAAACAGCTCTGCAAACATTTTCCATTTTAATTCGAATAGGCTCTACTACTTTTTCAAATTTTTTTGGCGCGTAAGGAAAGTTTATTTTATTTTAAGATAAAAAATGGATTGGCAACCCTATCAAAAATAACTTTCTCTTTTGTTGGGAACCCTGCATTTATCATGTTTAAAATTGTTAAACGGCGCATGCTTCCTTTTCCGTTAAATCGCTGTCGTAGAAGGTAATTTTCTCTCTTCTACTTTTTTAAATCTTTAAAAATTTCTTTTAACTTAATCCATCATTCACAAAAATTATTTTTAAATAACAGTTCTTTTATTTATATCTACGTTTTCTTTAATAATTTTGTGTTTTATTCCAGATAAACAGCAAAAATGTCTGATGTCGAGGTGTAAGTAACATAACCTAAACTTATTTTAAATAACTTATATTAAATATAATTTTACTATGGTCATTCGAGATTAAACGCAACTAAATTACAAAAAAACGGCCTGAAATATGCTTGCGTTTAATTCAAAAATTTTAAATGTTTTCATTTAATGATTTAAAAACATGATGAGGTTATTGGCAGGCTCCCTCTTCTGAGGTACCCAAATCTTTATATGCTGCAAAATGCCATCTGATCTGTTTTCACTTCTTTTTCATTTTTGAAACTTTAATATTTTTTATTGATTGTTATTTTTGTTTTGCAGCGATGATGCTCCTGTTGCGCTACCAACTACTGGTGGCCCCATGGATATAAACCAAGCACTACAAGAAGTTTTAAAGACAGCACTTATTCAAGATGGGGTTGTCCATGGGTTGCATGCAGCAGCTAAGGCACTTGACAAAAGACAAGCTGTACTTTGCATTCTTGCTGATAATTGTGATGAACCAATGTATAAAAAATTGGTTACCGCTTTATGTTCCGAACATCAGATTCCTTTGATTAAAGTTGATGACAACAAGAAGCTTGGAGAATGGGCTGGGCTCTGTAAAATTGATAACACGGGCAAAGCACGTAAAGTCGTTGGATGCTCATGTGTTGTGATCACAGTAAGTATGATTAATAAATTTGATTAACTTCCTAACAATATTGGTATGGTAACAAATTTTTTTATATTATAAGTATTAATATTTCATATATATGAATTTAATAAAGTAAAGAATTTTAAAATATGTCCAATTGCCACAAAAAGTCTCCAATTATTTTATCTATTAAGTTTTTTTGTCTTGGATACTACTAGATACAAATTAAATTGCAACATGGTACTTTCCGGGTTTACTTTTTTCAAGTCAATATACAAAATTTTGCTCAAAAGTGCATTTTATCAAGAGTTTCTAGATTTCTTGCCTGATAAATTTATCCTAGTAAAACGTGTAAATACTGAATTGGCCCTTTTCTACTCACCATAGGGCGCCGCCTATTCCCCCCATTACACTAGTTCTTGTTTAATCCAATAGATGTCTCAGCTTCTTTATAGGGCCATTGACTAGTATCTAAATTGTAAAAAAATCATCCTTTTCGATTTCAACTTTCGGAATTATTGAAAAACATTTGAAAATGCAGAAACAACAATAATTCCGAAAATTGATGATTTTTTACAATTTAGATACTAGTCAAAGCCATATTACGAAAGGTGCGACATCTTTCTACATCTACGAGAACTTGTGTAATCTGGGGAATAATTTCTTTTTTCGACCTTGAAAAGAGCCAATATTTGGCACACGGTTTTATTATAATTCTTTTAGTTTTCCATGATGATATTGACAGGCTCCCTCTTCTGAGGTTACCCAAAAAGCATAGTGCTGACATACATACCTGTCTCTGATATTTAAAAATGTTTTATACGTCTTTTTTTTTTTAATTGAAAACTTAATAAACACATTTTATTACTTTTTAGGACTACGGTGAGGATTCTCCAGCTTTAGACGTTCTTAAAGAGCTACTTAAGAAATAACTTTTTTATTTAAATAAATAATTAAAACCAGTTAACATTTCATTGATCATTACAAAATTCCTTATGGTTATTCCAATCCTGAACTTGGCAGCTTCTAGAGCAATACCAGATTTTCTTGCATCTGGAACATCTTTGTACAGCTTGTTTGTCGCACATTGGACAAATATTATTTGTACTTGTTTCAAACTTTTCAAGAAGATCTGTGTTATAAGCTGCAGTTAGACTGAAAAGATAAGTAGTAATATTTAGTTATTAAATCTTTTTCTTACAAAATAGAAATTTTATTGCTTGAAATTGAGTTTATCGCTTTTCAGAAGTTTGTTAAAAACTTTCATATGCTAAATTTAAAATCAATTTAATGTTTTGTTCATCGCTTTTCAAATTTATTTTTTCTTTATAATTTCAGACACAATTTATACAAAACAAAATTTGTATTTGAGTACAATAAGCAGTTTGTGATTTCAATTCCTATCTTTTGTTGCATTTTAAAAATATTAAGTGTTGGAATAGTTCAAATTTAGAAATGAGTATATTATATAACAGACGATGTAATTGTTTAAATTAGTTGTACAGTGGGGTATAAATCTTCCTTTTTGTTAGGAACTTGATATATGTAAATTATATGTTTAAAGGGGGCAATAAATTTGTTTGAAATCTTTGTTCAAACAGTGATTGTGTTCATTAAAAGAAAAATATTATCAGTCATACTTAAACATTTGTTTGCTGTAACAAAGAGGTTGCATTGTGCTGTTGCTGTATTAACTATTGGTAACAAGATTTTGTTGAGTGAAAAAAAAAAATTTACAAAAGTTTTGACTGCTTTGTGATCTCTATAGATAAATGTATTAATTGTATTGCTTACGTTTGCGCCATATTATACAGGATATTTTTATCTTTACAAAAGACAACATCCAATTGCTTTTTAGCAATTTTCTTCCATTTTCCATTGCAAGCTTTTAATATGCCATTTTTCACTTCCAAAATTGTTTCTAGTAAAATTGGTCTGGGTTGTCCAGATGGTAAATTAGAAATTGATAGTTGACAAAGCCAATGATTCAATTCCAGTAATGGAGCAATTTGGTCCAAAATTGTAGGTGTAAGCATAGGAATCAATTTTACTAACTGCCTTTTTCTAATATCAGTAATCTGATAATATTCATAACAAGCTCGATCAAGTAACAAATGCCTCAAGCACAACCACACCTAAAAGACAATTTTATTAACAAAATTTGCAACACTTAGAAGTATGTTATTTACTAAGAACAAAGGGAGGAAAAATATAATGAATATATCCTATTCATGAAAAATAAAGAAATTATATAGGGATTGTAAATAAATATAAACAATTTTTATGTTTAAACTGATGTATATACACAATTTGCTTGAACTTTAGCTTCATCTGGTATGTGACACAAACTTAAATTATATATAATTTCCATCATGTAATGGCAAAAATGCTGACATAATATAGCCAGCCATGCATACTTACTTGACCTTCTAATTGATTTAAGGTTTCAGAGTTATTTGGTACCCAATTCCCTTTTTTGTAAACTTTTCCATCATTTAACCATGGCTTTTTGATTAACAATTCCACAAACAATATAGGAATATCATGTACTGTATAAATCCTTGACACAATTCCTATTGAAACCCTAAAATGTAATTTGTCAATTTTAAGTTGATTTATTTATGCAATTACCAACCCATCCATATGTTCTGCCAAGTATCGAATAATAGATACACATCTGGTTCCAATATTAAAAGCAATATCATTTTTCTGTCTTAGAAGTTCTTTACGGCCTGTTTCATTATAATCTTCTTCCTTGTGTTCAATTACTAACAACTGTGTTACATTATCATATGCATAATCAAGTAAATCTGCAGCTGCATCTCCCAAACTTGCACTTCCCATTGGATGATATAATATAAGTTCCAATAAGCCGACACATATTCCTTCATGAAAAAGAATAGTATATGCAATAAATGTGGTTTCGGGATTTGGTTCAAAGTGTAGCAAAAGAGGAAGAATTTTGTTTTTCCACACATTGATTGAAATTGCTTCATGTACTAACACAGTTGTTTTATTTAAAGAAATAAGAGTTTCTTTTACCAATTCTTCTTTTATCAAGGACACGTCGATGATGGCTTGTTGGTGTAATTTTTGAAGGCGCTCGTGCCAGTTTATCCATCTACAAATGATATTGAAAATTAAAAATACAAAAGTTCCCAAAGAATATATTTCATTTTTTTTTAGTTGAAAGTCATTTCCTTAAATACTGAAATGGCCAAAAAAGAATTTTTTTTTAAACCAACATTTTTTAATTCTCAATACAATCATTTAATATGTTTTTTCTAGAATTGAAAAAATTTGTATAGAAAAGCTTAATTTTACTATTTAATGAAAATGACTATTATAGATACTGTTAAAAAATTGTGATGACTTAAGACAAATTTTAAGGCAGATTTCGTTTCAAGGTATTAAAATACATAAAAATGGATTGTATGCTGCTTATAAGTTCTGGAAATAGAAAATTTTGTCCTTGTGTTACTATTAATCTACTGATAATATTATTAAATCTAAAGCAAGAAATTCGTAAAACAAAATTTAGGAAAATTAAAACTAGAGGTTTTTGCATTTTAAAATAATAAGAGTAATAACTGGAATTAAACAAAACATCATTAAAATTTCACTGGCTTGCACACCTTTCAATGTTAATAACAATAAATAAAATTGGAGTGATGATCATTAGTAGTTTACGCATCATCCTATAACAGATTTGATTCTGGCTTCTGGTATATTAAAAAAATAAAATAGTTTTGGCATAATTTTCTATACATTGACTTAAAGATGACAAACTAAATATTTCATGCAAAGAAGTTGCATGAATGAAAGGCTTCGGCCCATATTATTTGAAAGAACGATTCAGATTTAAAAAGTCAAATTCAACTGGATAGAGTACTCTTCTATTCAATTTGTGCAATATGTTTTAAAATATGGATAGTGATCTTAAATGTTTAGATATAGCGTTTTAAGAAATTTTTATCTGACTCTTAAAGAATTGTTAATAGAAAAATAAAATAGTGGTAAAAAAATAGCAAATGATGAAAATATAATTTATTTTGGCAGACTTAATAGTGATGTTTGTCAAAACCAATAATCAAATTGAAATTATTTACATACCTCATATCACCAATATCAGCCAATTCATAACCTTTCATAGTCTCAATAAAAAATTCAATTTCGCTAGGTGACAAAGTAGCCTCCATTTCAATTCAAAAATGATTCGATATCGATTCAATTCAACTTCTAACAAATATATTGATCAAACACAATTCCTAACAATTTTATAGATCAAACGGAGTTACAGTATATAAAAAGAACATTGTGTAATAAAATCCAGCAAAGTGATATAAAATAAAAAAAATTATTTCAAAAAAAACAATGACTAGTATTACAACAAATTTAAAATGTAATGCCAAATTCTAAACGGATACTAGATTTGAATGTGACATTATAATAAAATTTAAATGCCAAAAACTTTTATTTAAATTATGTCATTTTAGGTTTAAAAATAAAAACAAAAATAAGTCCACTGTTTTATTAAATTTAATAATTGGAGGTTTTTTTACTTTTGCTTTTGAGGTGTAGGAGGTGTTACAACAGTGCAAATTCCGTATATCGAATTAGTTGTCATGCAATAATTTCTAGCATAAGCAAAAGCAAATAAAATCCCTAAAAATATTATATTTTCAATGGAATGATCCATAAGTCCAGTTTTTTTTTCCTGAGTTTCGCCCAATATGCAATGACTTAATAGAAGAAAAGCAGATACTGCAATTAATGCCTGGAAATTTATATATTAAATTACACTTTGTAAAATAATTATAAATTAAAATTGTACATACCAAATGTTTAACCATTTTGATTTTGTGTCGGAGCTGTAATGTAAACTGGCTGATAAATTTGGCCAAAATATAATTTATTTATAAATGGAGCAAAAATATTGGGAAATTATATCGACATTTCTAATTTACATAAAGATAAGATATTTGTGGTCGATTAGCATTTCTTTTAAGTAACAAGGAATTTTTGTAAATATATTTTTTGTTAGTTGAATACACATTTATGTGTGTATGAACATTTCATATGCGAATTAAGTGATAAGAATTGATATTTTATAATAAATTGACAATAACAAAGAGCTTAACTTTTTTTCATACAAATTTCATTTCAAAGTCCAAGGAAATTTTTTTGCATCTGATTAAAACTATATACCAAAACCCTTTTCAGATCTTGTTTGATTAATAATAAAGAAAATACTATTCATTTTAGAAAATCTATCACCTTTCGTTAAATTAGTGATGTGTTTATATCAATATTAATTACATATAAAATAAATTACATTAAATTTCAAAAATTTGTTTAAATTAATAGCAATTTTTATAAAATACTCAAAATCTGATTTAGTGCCAGAATGTACCAACCAAGCTATGAGCCAACTTGGTGTATAATGCACCTATATATTAGGGTGTCCGTTATTTTCCAAATCTTCTATATTTATGAAAGGGCTGGTTGATTCGCTTATTTTCATAGTAAATAATAGTTCTAAATAAAAAAAAATTTTTGAACATGGATTTTTGCATGCCTCTAGACAAATTAATTTTCTAATGTATTTTAAATGGGATTTTTCTTTTTCAAAATCGTATAAAAAATTTTTAGACGAAAATGCGATTTGCGAACGATTTAATGTATTATTGGTTGCATAACTTCAAATAGAAATATATATTATAACAAATGTCATTTTATTAAAAAAAAAATCCATCTTAATTATTGTTAGCATATTGATTGTGTTTGAGGACGCAAGAGATTATGTAGAATCATCTCATATCTAAAAATTAGAAATTACTTTACAATGTAAATCGAAGTTCAAAATATTTAGTATAAGTGCAATGTGTGTTGCCTAATGACAGGACTTCTTAGTTGTTTAAATTAATAATTTGACGATTTGAAGAATTATATTTTGATGCAAAGAAGTTTCTATTTGATCTGTAGTCAACTGAATTTCACATTTAGCCAACGATGTCACTATTCTACAATTGTCCTTTTATTATGACTTGATTTATTTTATGAAAAAGATTATTAAGATTGTTATTTATATTTTATCAAATAAAAATTAAACGTGGGGGAGTTTGAAGTATTTAATCTATTATTATATTACATTTTAAATTATTATACACCTATTTGCCGATCAATATTTGTTGAACTAATATTTAATGTAATGTTGCAATCCTTTTATCAGCTAAAAGATTATCTTCATTTACACATTTCAACTCAGTTTATTGCTAGCTTTAATCATTCAATTAATTTTAGACTTTATTAATAAAACAGGTTTTTAATGTATTATGAATATTTATTTTAAAAATCAGGACAAGTTCAACCAATACTTTGTCATCATCTGCAGGTGTTACAAATAATGTTGATTTTTATGTTTAATATTTTATGACGGTGATAAAGAAGCGGGTACAGAACTACTATTTAGATCTACATTAGATTATTTACAGCAGTTGTTGCTATAGCAAAATAAGAAAGTTTCAAAGTAAATGAGTGTAGGGACTTATTTCCAGTCAATTTAAAAATTAAAATTTTGTATATGATAAAAAAGGAATCCTGTTTGCTAAGTTATGGAACTTTTTTTATCAGATTTAAAAATATGTATAGTTTGTTAATTATAAAATCATTATTAAAGCCTCTACAAGCTGGGACCCATTTTTTGGATCACATGGTATATGCAAGAGTTATAAATTTAATTGATATTAATGCAACCAGGATTATAATAAATAATAAAAAGAGATGATTACATGTAAATAAAATGTTAGATGCCCTATATATAAAAGTTGAATTAAATATTTCTATATATTTTTTAAGTCAATGGTTTAGTGTTTAAAAATTTGATAATTTATCAGAGATCATAGTTGCATATATTTATTGATTAAAATTATGTACAAAAATGTGCTTGAATAATTAAGCAATACAATTTTACTTATCAATAATAAATTAATAAACTAAAAATTACAACTATTTATTCGTGGTACTTTTAAAAGAATCTGCACTGCATATACTGTGAAAATCTCCGTCTCCAATAGGATCTCCGGATATAACACTGTAAAACGACTTGATACTAGCTAGGGATATTGCCCTTTCTAATCTTGGTGGGGCATCTGTCACATCACTTGTAGAATCATATGAATCAGAACTCACTCTTTCGTTACCATTTGATTCAATCCTACCATTTTTTTCTGTGAAAGATTCATCAATTCACACACATTATTCTGTAAACTTTGAAGAAACATCTTACCTTCTTTTTTAATTTTAGTTGGAGTTTTTGAAGACTTAGAAAAACAACAGCAAATTTCACCAAATTTCATGGCAGATCAAGATTGTAGTTCACATTTCACTACTATGATTCAAAATAGTCCTATGACATATTACCAATATACTTTAAAACCCTGATAAGATTTTAGATAAAAGACTTATCAGTACTAATACGAATCTCAATAAAATGTGGATTTTTATCGTTAGTTGGTTTAGTTATCAATCAAAATTTCTGAATTATATATAAAAAAATATGTTAATTTGTGTATGGTAATAGATTACTGAATGTTTGTATGTTATCTGCCCTGTTGATATTAATGATATTACTAAATCTATAAGAGCAAAAATACTGTGTGAACACAATATTAATGTAAAATATTCAGCTTAACAAGAATGAACACTTTTATTATTTGTAAAAATTTTAATTTACATTTGCTATCTTTATTTGCACTAAGAACGTCATTTTCCTGTTAATGTGTAGACAATGCATATTTAAGACATTTCTATTTTTGACTTTTCCTAGATCGCCACAATATAAGTGAAAACAATTATTACGAGTACTTGTAGCATTTTATTGTTGGAATTCTTCAATATGTGTGTCAGAATAACTTTGCGTCATGTAAGTAATAGCAATACACTCCAAAACATCTCTTTAGTTTATTGTAATCTTATCAGTTTGAAAAATGAAATAAATATTATTTATTACCTTAATAGGTATATGTAATTTTGTTTGACTTACATCAAAAATATAAAGCAGTTACAAAATCATTTCTTATTTTGATTATTTTTTCTAGAAAATAAGATTCTTCTGTATAACTTTTTAATTTTTGAAGAATTTTTTGTTTAAAATTATTGATATTTGAGGCAATTTTGTGATTATTTACAAAATTTCCCAAACGTTCTTTCAATTTTCCAAGAATATTTTTGGTTTAAAGAGATTTTTCAATTTTGAATTGTTCAAAAAAATTTGTTTACATTTGTAGTAAAAAACAAATTAATTTAAATTGTTGCTTCTCTATTTTGTAAAAATTTTCAATTATTGTGGAAATTTTTTGAAAGATGCTTTAAACAATTTTTGGAGGATATTCATAAAGTCGATGAAAATATAGATAGCGCTATTTATGCCTTTACTTTATGTTATACCCTTTTATAACATTCCAATCCATGTCTTATGCTTGCAGGCTGTATTTAACCAGATTTTGATGGATCCCGTCGACATTTTGGATTTTATAAAAACATAACAATTAAATAAGTGTGGCATATTACAAAATCGCATGATATTTCTTCTGTCAAGTTAAAAGACTTCATGCGAAAAGTTTCACTGTCGCATATCACATGTTGCTTAAATGAAATTGTGCTTTAACTCATTGCCTGATTTGATTTTAAATATTAACTATTACTAATATGCAAATAAGGAACATGTTGTTTCATTAAGAAAGAAAAGTGGATATAATAGATGAATCTAATAATTTGCTGCATTAAACAATAACCAGGATTAGCAATAAGATAAAGATGAAGATCATTGGAAACCAATAAGTAAGGATTTAAGGATTAAGATTCGGATGGATGAAGACTTTTTCTTTTCATTTTCTTCTATCAAATTATATTTCACTTGAAGCAAAATTTCCCATTAATTATTTTAACCCACTTCAATATGATTAAATATTTACAATTTTCCAATTATTTATAAGAGATAATCGAGTTGTTCAAAGGTCATCTGTAAAGTAATCATTTATTTATTCATTTTTAAATTAGTACTAGAAAGACACAACAAAAAAAAAGGATGGACGATTTAAAAACATTCAGTACTATTTTCTGATACAATCTAAAATTTATATTCAACAAATAATAAATAAAAAAATGAGTTTTTAGAGAAGATCTATTATCAGGTCGATTATTTTTACATGTTTCGAGGATCAAAAACCATAGCACTCTCTTCCCATTTTTTGCAAAAACGAGATATTGATATTATCACATTCTGTAATATATTCCCAAGCAATTCTGTTTATATTTAACCTTTCTTGACATCCTGTATTTTTTATTCTGTCTATTTAGTTGTCAAGTTATTTGAAGGGAGATAGAAACAAAAATTACAAAACAGTGATTTCTGCTGAAAGTTTGTAAATGAAGTTAGAGCACTGTGGTTCTTAATTATTTTTCAATTTTTTTAAACTATTTTTTATTGCAAATTATGAAAAAATCACAAAACTTCAAATAACCAGATTTTATCATTTCCTTAAAGTATATTAATCTCCCATATTATTACTGCTTACAATACAATTTTTGATAAGATTAATTTCTTTTATTAAATGATAATTTTTTAAAGAAACCATGAAAATTTTATCATTGCAATAATAATTATTTTTTTTAAATTTTGTTTCATTGAGAGTCCAGGGCAATGTCCTTAATGATAATAACTTATAGAAGCAGATAAAATATTGGTAATCAAAACATATTTAAATAAAAATGTGCATATTTCAAAACATCACCAAAAAGAAAATAAAAACCAACTGTTTTTTATACTAAATATGCTTAGAACAATCTAGGACATATTCACTGTTTTAACTTAAAAAGAAAAATCTTTGATAAGATTACTTAAGTAATATTACAACTTTCTATACTTTAAGAATTTATAAAGCTGTGAAATATTTATTTGAATCATCAATCCAAAAACTTGACATTTTGTGAGTGCAAGTATGAAGGAAGCTAAGTGCATGAAAAACAGTTTCTTCACATTTTTTTCATCTTAAGCCTTTGCCAGCAAGTGTTTTTTCTGGTGATTTTTGTTATTACAAAAACAATATTTGTTAATAAATTGCAAAAATTAAACCTGAAAGCCAATATTCTAAAATAAAAATGATTGAACCAAGAAAAGGAAAAGAAAACAATAAATTTTTGATGTAGCACATATAATGATATTTTCTAAATGTAAAAAACAAATGATTAATTCAATGAATCATTCTGTAACTTCTTATCAAGTTTGCCTAAATATTAAAATTTATTTTAAAATGAATAATGAATAAAATATTATAATTCATCTTCTTTTACATAGAAGTAGTATTTCAAAAAATGAAGCAACTGCGTAATTACAGGTACACTCCATGCCTTTCCAAGCAATTTTAATCTGGTAGTATCAGAATAATCTTCATATTGGGTATAATTATCATCAAAACCAAATATTCTTTCAATTTCAACAATTTTTAAGCTGGCAGGATTTTTATTTTCATCAAAAATCGGATATTCCATCTTAACTCCTAAAACATGTTCATAATCTCATCAAGTTATATTTTATTTATTCTTTTTTTAAATGTAACCTTGTAATAAAGAATTTGATCTTGTTGTGATTGTTTTAATTTGATTTACTATTGCCTTTCGACCAGGCAATAAAAATTCTTGCAGATCAGGGCCATCCATTTCAAAATGACATTTTAGTGAAGGACAATTTCCCCAAAATAATCTCTCACGATATTGTGGAGTAGTCCAAATTGAATTTATCTTTTTTGGTTGAACCCTCAAAAATCTAAACACAAACATTTCTATATATTATGTATGTAAAAAAAACCCTTCTTACTTAGTAATTGTATCTTTAAATTCTAGATTCATGGAAGATACATTTTCAAATAGCCAAAAAAAATTTCTTCCGTTTAATTGTTTTAATTTCATCAGTAGTCTATAATACTCAAAGAATAATATTCCTGTCCCAGAATAGTCTGAAATGAATTTAATTTAAAATGATGATTATGTTGTTGTAAAATTTGAAGTTTACCATATAAGCCTTTACGTAATGGATTTGCAATGCTTAAATCATTACAGGGTGAACCCCCAATATATAGATCGATTGGACAAATTTCTAATAGTTTATTATCATCTATATCTTTTATATTGCCAAGATATTGAACTTCTTTGTGATGTTTTTGTGTAATATTCATGGCTGATATATCAATTTCACTTGCATAGTAACATTCAATGAACAAATTGATGTTCTTCAGAGCAATCAACCCTACAATTTAAATATTTCAACAAATTTGGCATTAAAATAATATCATATTAAAAGTATTGTGATATGTTAAATTCAAAGGACAAAGCTTTATATTATTATTAAGGTAGATAAACTCTACATTATCGTTATAGTGGTTTTACATGCGCAATTGTCCAAAAGTGACCTAACCTATTCCTAATTTGTTTATTCAAATTATGGATTATTTACTGCATGCATTAGGCCAAGAATGACAATTTCTGTGGTTGAGTAATTATTAAATAAAATTAAACCTGCCATTGCTAAGTGGTTTTAGTATTCTAGTTAATTACCTGAAGAAATTCCATCAAAAACTGATAGTACTCTTAGTTTTCTCTTCTTATCAGTTAGTCTAGGGATAGGATCCTGCGTATTTATGAACAGAATTGTTAACTAAAAAAAGCAAAACAAGTTAGTGATTGAAAGGAAATTGTAAGAATATTTACATTTTCTTTCCAGTCAGTCCTTACTCGAATAAGTGAATCTTTAATTTCTTTACAAAAAAAGCAAAACCACTTATTTTGTTTCATCCATTTAATTCTATTTTCTTCAGATAGTAAATTATCAATACAATTGTAGCAAAATGAGCGCCCACATTGCAGCAGGCTGCATATCAGCATATCTCCTAAAGATCCACATATTAAGCAAGCATACTACAAAAAAATTTTGTATATTTTATACAATTAGAAAGAGGATGCTTTCCTTACATGAGCACGATCTGTTCCAATGACAAATATTGTTTTTAAAAAATTTTCCTAAAATATAAATAAAATAAATCGTTAAAAATAATAGGTGTAATAAAAAGAAATCCATTATCGAAAATGTTGATAAAATCATGGAAATCGTCAAATTTGACCGTCTTGTAAGCAGTGCTTTGACTGCCCAGGAGCAAAACATTGCATATAAAGCTGTTTGGAACCATTTGCATAAGGCTGGATACAAAAAAAAGCTCGATGTATGGGTGACACACGAGTTAACGCAAAAAAAACCTCATGGACCAAATTTCTATCTGCGACTCACTGCTAAATCACAACAAAATCGACCCATTTCTGAATCTGATGGTGACTGCTGATGAAAAGTGAGTCACTTGCGACAACGTCAAGGGAAAACGGTCGTGCTGGAATTGTGACTAGCTGGCGCAAACAGTGGCCCAGCCAAGGTTGACGTCCAGGAAGATTTTGCTGTATGTTTGGTGGGATTGGCAGGGAATTATCTACTATGAGCTTCTCCCCTACGGCAAAACTCTTAATTCAGACCTGTGCTGTTAACAATTGGGTCTATCTGAAAGAAGCAATCGCCCAGAAACGGCCAGCATCGGCCAATAGGAGAGGAATTTTGTTCCATCAGGACAACGCCAGACCACGAACTCCCATAGGGACTCGACAGAATCCCCGGGAGCTTGGTTGGGAGTTCTTATGCATCTACCTTATAGTTTGGACCTGGCACCATGTGATTACCATCTGTTCCTGTCCATGGCGAACGATTTTACTGGTGAAAAATTTACCTCGAGAGAGAGGCTTGTGAAAATCGACTGTCTCAGTATTTTGTAAATATGGATAAGGGCTTCTATCACAGAGGCATAATGGAATTACTTTCAAATTGGTAACAAGTTATCAAATAAAATGGCGCATATTTGACTTAATTTGGATCATTGTAACTATGATAAATAAAGACTTCAATTTCATGCAAAAATAATGGATTTCTTTTTATAATATGTTATATAATCTTCATAAAAATAAATTTTATATCCCAAAACTTTTAATTACTGCAAATTAAAAAAATAAAAATAATTTTTTTGTAGAAAAATTAATTAAAACATCAAATTATAAAACATTTTAAAATCAAATGTATACCTTACAATATGCACAAATTTTTCCTTCAAAGAGCGGATGAGTGGCAACAATCTTCTTGGAGTAACAACCCAAACAGCATTGATCAATATTAAATTTACTGGTTAAAATAGGTTCATTTTTAATAGCTTTTAGGGGGCTATTTGTTTTAATTTGTTGCATTTGTTGAAGCTTTTCCAAAACAAATTCTGGCATTCCTAAATAAAAAAATATATTAAAAATTAGAAAATAATAGGTAGGTATATTAAACAAAGTACTTAATTTTATTTTATTACAAAATTTAGAATGAATTTCAACTGGACAACATGCATCGTTTACAACTTTCTTACCATATTTTAAGGCTCTGTAAGTACTACCATTAAAATTGTTTAAAGCCCAAGTAAATAATTGTTCGTTAGACCAATTACTGGTTTCTGGGTGGCCATATATCTACAAAAGTATTTTTTTTTTTATAAATGTGTAACATTCATAAATGTATAAAATTATAATTAGATATTGTTTTTCTTTTATTAGCTAAATTTACAAATATTTACCTTTATAGCTTCATATATACCATTTTCACAAAGTTTTCCTGTTGCCAAAAGAATTTTCTTTCCATGCTCTCTGAATAACTCAGTAAAATCTTTGATATTAACTTTCTTAATCTAAAAATATATAAAATCTGAATGTGGAACCATTAAAATATATGAACAATAAAGTACTTCTGATATTCTGTAGTCACCAAACCAAAACACCCAAACATGTTCTTTTCGGGATATTCTTGAAACTTGTTTTTCAGATAAAATAATTGCTTAAAAATGAAATGTTGCATAGTTAATATATCACCTGTTTAAATAAAATTATTAGACGGCAATATACATACCCGGCCAATATTTTTTGTCAGTTTTAGCCCAAACTATATTTCCTACTTTATATAAACTCATTTTCAATAAAACACTTTAGACCTTTACGGGACGAATATTTCTATCGAACTGGATTAAATCAGGAACCCGTAAAAAAGTTTCATTTTAAACTTCAAATTTATGAAAAGAGTGATTGTATTATAGATTCCCTATTTATAAAATTTTGTTTGTTTTTCTTTCGTTCGATCGATCCGCTTACAACAGCAAGAACTTCTTTTAATTTGAAATTTATTGAGTTGCTTTCATAGATTACCAGGTGACAAGGTTACTTTCTTCATAAATCTTTTGTGTTTGATGGAAAGACTGTCCCAGATTTTCAAAAAAGCAATCTTTAATTCTAACAATTTTAAAAATTCGAGTAAGTAATTTCAAGGTTTAATTTTGCTTTCAAAAATTTAAATAATTCTATCATATTCAATTAAGCGTATTTAGCATAATTTATTTTAATTGATGAAATATAAAGATAAACTTTGCAGCAAAATTGCGAAATATTACGTACATTTTTATTTAGAAATAATTCTTAACCATTTTCTCCTTAATTTTTATTTATTTAATGAATCATATGTTCTTTTTAAAGTAATTTTGAAAAATCAATAAGTTAGTATTAATAATTTTTGCGTGGTACAAGGCAATTTAATTTCTTAGATATTTAAATTTAAATTATGCGCGTAATGTCTACCAATATCAATTTTTCCTCATTTTCACCATTAATACCAACTGATGCACACTTAATTACCTAATTCAATTGGTGTCAATATCGGCTGTTGAATGTTTTATCACAAAATTGATTTTTATATTTAAATTTTATAAGACACTAATTACAACATGAAGAACAACACGTACCTAAGATAGTTTAAGTGAATTAAATAAAATGTCAGAAAATACCCCATCGTTGAGTCAATACTTTGGCTCGGACACAGCAAACACTAAGGAACCAGATAAAACTGATTTCGCAGGCCAAATAACAGAAAAGATAAGTGTGCTCGACATTGAAGAAAATTCAAAAACTGCCAAGAATGAACCAGACGTGTGTAGGTTATTCCAAAAGGCACCATCGCAATTAAAAGATCCTACAGCGGCCTTTTTTGATTTAATCGGAACTCCAACTAACACAAACCCTAGTGGTATGATTTCGGACTTAGGGCTATCAGCAAACACAGAGGTATTTTTTTTTTTTTTAAATTAACGAGATTTTTTTAGTTTTAAGTTCTTTTCAGGAAGGCTATTGTCCGCGGGTTTCAGTTGGTTCAGAAGCTGATAGGAGACGAGATGCGTGGATTCCCAGTGAAAAAACGCGGCAATGTTTAATAACAGCAGCTACTGCACCTGCCGGGACTTATTTCCCTGAACGTGATCTCTTAACGATGCCCGGAATACTTTTAGAAGAAGAATTAGTAAGTTAATTAATAACCTCTCTTTTTGTTTTGTTAACATAAAGAATCTTGTTTACATTCCCAATTTAAACTTTTGTGTAATTTGGGTTAACTAAAATAATTTAATCATTTCAAACTTTCATCATTAAAAGATTTACGACATGTTTTGAATTGGGACAAACATTTCTATAAATAACTTTAAGAAGATGTATATTTAATTACGATTTAATGTTTTTCAGTTTAAAAATTATCATTTTGCTTTTGGCATTCATTAGTTTTTTGTTTGCAGGTGGAAAGTTCAAGGGTAAAAATTATCCCTTGAGCTTATTCAAGGTTCTCATACTAATTTGCAATTTAAATAACGCGTTGTTTCGCATCATTCCTTTTAATTTGCATAATTTTAGTAGTTAAATGAATGTAAGCTATAAATTTCTTCTACGTTTAATTTGTTCCAAGAATACAATCTCAGAAAGTAGTAGGAGGATAAGTTTAATCAATAATAAACTACTTATTAATGTGCGAACCTAGCCTAATGCCATTTTGAAACTTAAACACTACATTTTACATTTTACTTTCCATGTAATCGTTTTGATTTATACAAAACATATATCTTAACCGATTTTGACAACATTTTACATTCAACATTCATTATTTTGAATATCGTTCAATATATTTAATTCTATTTATGAATTTTCTGTTTGATTTTAATATTTTTGACATTTTAATACCCAAATCTCTTCATCATGATAGTAATCATTTTCAAGATTGATTGGGTACAAAATTATCTATACAGCTCTTTTTCTGAACTTGTTAAAATATAAAAATTACAAATTTTTAGGGTGATAGTGTAGGTGAAGCAGTTGCAATGTGTTTGGGAGAAGCAGAAGCGTCACAAAGGCGAGCTTTAACTGCCAATGATGTAACCCAAGATGAACGAGGATTACGAGAATTAGTGCAAGCTGGTGCATATAGGTAATACAACATACTATTTATTAAATATTTCATTGGGTCATAAATAATTCCGATTAACAATTCTGACATGAAAGAAATATTCCATATAGTTAAAGGTCATTTTTGAATAAATTATGTACATAGTCTCATTCACAAATGCACCTGTTGAAATTCATGACTTAATTGTATATTCCATCAGCAAAAAATTAATTGAATAGTATAGTGAGAACTAAAAATGTTTGTAATTTTAGAGCAGCAATTAATTTAACCGCAAGATTGTTAACTATTTATGGACAAGGGAGAGGAAGAATTGGGCATCCCAGCAAACATTCACCGCACTCGTTACAATTGTGGTTTACCAGAATTGCATTGCTCATTAAAACTAAATCTTTTCAGTTGGCTCAATCCGAAGCTGAACCTTTTGGGGAATTGGATAAGCCTGATTTATTTTATCAGGTAAGAAATAGGATTTTCTATAGTAAAATAATGAAATCGACAGTTTTTTTTATCTGCACTGTATTAAATAAAAATAATGAAAACATGTTAATGAAGATGACTTTTGACCACCTCTCTGCAGCGACTCAATAACTCAATTTCCCTTGTGTAAAACTTCTCACTTTTTGAACACCAGTCTCCTCTATGAATTTTCTTTCAAGAAGTACTACTACCAGGTGCACAGCATTCGTTTTTACATAGATAGATTAGTCTTTGCTAAAGCCAAATGCAAACAATAAGATCATTTATGTATCACTTAATACACTTTTCATCTATGCCGATTGAAAATTGGTTCAAATCAATACTGTAGTTCTAAAACTATTATAATTCCTTGCTTTGTTTATTTTTTAGTTTTATCCAGAAATGTATAGTGGAAGATCTGGCTCAATTGCATCATTTTCATTTCGTCTATTACTTGCTGAATTACCAATGCATTGTGGGAAATTGAAAGAATCATTAACAAAATTATTCAACATGTTGAGTACTGTTCGCCAGGTAATGTAATTAAAAAGAAAAAATTTTCTTTTACTATATATTTAAATTTTTAGATGTTAAAAAATTTAAAAGATGGTTTATGTGAAGATGGAAATCCAGCTGAAATTAGTGCAGTAGATCGTGCCGATTCAATAAAATTGTGGTCTTGCCGTGAGACTCGTATAATGCATTCAATTATAAACTGTGCCTTGGCTCAAAAAGATTATGAGTTAGCTATGGATTTATTAGGACAATTATGTGATAGGGAAGGAGCACCAAGAGATTCATTACTCTCAGCTTTAGGAAGATTACATTTGCAATTAGGAGATGTAGCAGGTGCTGAAGTTTGTTTTAATGAAGCCAAAGAAATTCGAGGAGGCCAACCGAATTTCAGGGAATTAGTCGATAGGGGTTTAATTGCTGTCGCTCAAAATGCATTTACAGACGCTTACGTTTATTTTGAACAAGCACACTTATTAGAACCGTCCAATGTAATGGTAATTAATTTTCGTGTTTATAAAAAAAAAGAATTTTCTTTCATTTTTCTTTTTAGATACTTAATAATATGGGAGTTTGTTTGTTATATGGTGGCCAATTAAAAGAAGCAATTGCAGTATTAGAATCAGCAATACAAATGAATCCTATACAAGGATTACATGAATCTTTACTTTTAAACTTATGTACTTTGTATGATATGGAATCTTCGAAAGGTCGTATGAAAAAATTCGCACTACTTCGACAAATTTCTAGGTACCAAGCAGATGCACCGGCGGCAATTTTAGAGAAGCTTTATGGTTAAAGCTACTTTAGTTTAATAGGTGTCATCGCATGCATCGACAATCACTAGAGGAATTATCTTTGATTGTCTTTTTATTAATTTATGAAATACAAGTTTTGACATCTACATTGCTTAAAGCTTTTCGGCAAGCTTGTATTTCGTTAAGTGATAGGGAATAGAAGTAATGTGACGAAGATATTTATTTTTAGAAGCATTTAATTTATTTGTAGGTTGAAAACACATAGTTTTTTATGCAGTTATTGTCGCAATATTTAGGATAATTTTTTATTTATTGTTTTGTTTTTAATTTATTCGTTGCCGAAGACCAAATGTAAGTATATGTGACAATATGTGAGATGAAATATAAAATGTTACAAACAAATTATTTTCTGCCTTATTTTCTAATATTTTCTAGATTAACTTGAATTCATTATATAAACAATCATATTTTTATGTTTATTTATTAACCTTAAATCCTTTCTTTTTGGGTTCCAAGACACACCGATTAAAAACTAATTTCCAATGTTTCGGCTTATTAAATTAAACCTTACTCAAGGCTAATGAACCCTAATAAAATCAAAAAATCTAACAAAAACAATTTTTTGGAAATTTTCTGTAAAATAATCTGAAATTGGGGAGCACTAAAATGTGATTTTACATACAATTTGGTATATTGTTGGATATATAACTTCAATTTGAAAATACGTACATTCAAGAAATGTGTTTAATTAAAAGTTGTGTTTGGACGTAAAAAAAATTACATTGAATCATTTTTAATTTGAAAACAAAATATGAGTCAATTCGGCAAAACAGATATTATATTCGGTTTTAGCACATCAAAAAGCATAAGAACACACGTCTTATGCCAAAAACAAAAAAAAAAAAAATGTGGCTGTGTAATCAAAGAGTAAATAATTGAGTTATTTTGGCATGCAAAAGGCATTTTAAATAGAGAAAGAGGCAAACTTTTTTTTTTACATCATCCTACTGTCGAAACCTTTCAAACAGTTTTGATGATTTTTATTTTGTGAAAATCAATTTTTAAATGAATAGAGATTTCTATGCAATATCATTCCATTAACATGGAGAATTTCGAAACCGAAAATAGATCAAAATTTATATGGGACAGGTCCATTCTAATAGGAAATTTTCCGATTGCGCTCAAGCTAGTTCAATTATGTGACTCCAAATGCTAAAAAAAACGCGAAAGTGATGGCAAATTCCGTTTTCTTATGTTTTATAGCGCAATTTTTTGTATTTTATTCCGACTTCACTAATTTTAAGCATTTGGAAGCTTCATATTAAAAACTTCGTTGATATATGTTGTTCTAAACAATGTTCTTCTATTTTTTTGGCATCAAACTGCAGACATGCGAAAAAATCGAAAAATTTCATTGTTGGTTTTTTCTTATTTTTGTGGTATTCATATTTCAAATGAATGGTAAAAGATCCATATGATTAGATAATAATGCATTTAGAAACTTTGAGTATCAGAAAGAACAATTTGTATGAATAAAATTTTACTACCTTTTTTTTATTTTTATGCATTTCTTTTGCATTCACTTGCGATCTGCAATAAATATTATATCTGATTTTGATCCTTAGGAATTAATATATTTTTGCATCATAATGTGAATCAGTTAAGATTTTTGTTCTTTTAAATAAAATGCATAAAAAATTTCTACAAAATAGCCTTAAAATAATTTTAAAAGTAAGTTTGAATATGTTTTCACAGGTTTAAAGAAAATTTATGATCGAGAATTGGATTGTTGGATTTATGGTTTGGTAGTGCGCGTGTGCACCACGATTCCCGACTGGGAAACCAAAACGTTTGTCTAATTTATCTTGCAAAATCAATCTAAATAAATTGTTTTCTAAAAAAATGGCAAATCTGCCAATTCCGGGCCTATTATCCCATACGAGAAAAGTTCAAAGTTTATATAAAAGAGCTATAAGGGATCTAGAAGCTTGGTATGACAGAAGGTATTTGTTTCTCTTTTAAGGTTATGTTATATAATTTAAATTTTCTGGAATTTTAGAGAAGTCTTCAGGTATCATGCTGTTCTAATGCGACAACGTTTCGAAGAAAATCGTAAAATTACTGATATGCGAATTGCAAATGAATTACTTGCCCAAGGCGAGGAGGAATTATTCCAAAAATGTCACTGGCATCCAAGGAAATGTAAGGCGCTTTACATATTGTTACTTGATGTTTACTTGTTCAATTATTTTAGTCCCAGAATCTCCTGGAGGCGTAGCATATGAAAGAGAGGTTATTCCACCAGATTGGGTTGTTGATTATTGGCATCCATTAGAAAAAGCTGAGTACCCAGAATATTTTGCAAGACGTGAACAGAGGAAAGCAGAATTTATTAAAATGTGGGAGCAAAAATACGGAAGAGATAAAAAAATGTCTCCACATCATTGATTTTTAAATGTATTGTAGCAATTATTGTAAATTTCCCCTTCGTGTATATATATAAAAAATATACAAAAACATTATTTAAAAGAATGGTTATATCTTACATGAAAATGGTGTTAGTGCAAGCAAAATATCGTAGGTATCGCTAAAATAAAAAATTTAAATTGAATGAAAACGTGTTTCTTCCACTAATATTTCTTAAACTCTGATTACTATAGGGTAAGGTTGCTCAAGTCTTACCCTCTAAGAAAAATCGGTTATAAACGATAGAATCTGTACAATAAGAATTTTGTGTCCTATTCAAGTCTCTTATGAACGTTCTT
Organism: Coproporus ventriculus; assembly: GCA_027574865.2. Taxonomy (NCBI): domain Eukaryota; kingdom Metazoa; phylum Arthropoda; class Insecta; order Coleoptera; family Staphylinidae; genus Coproporus; species Coproporus ventriculus. The sequence continues at coordinate 22,532 of JAODAH020025443.1, forward strand.
GTTATTTATTATGATAAAATTCTAATCACTGTTTGATTTTACAAGAAATTTAAAAAAATTATTTATCCTAAATCGTACCACATAAAGCTTAAGTCAAAGAATAAAATTAACTAAACCCATCATTTCTGAAACAATTTATTTGATTTAAGGATTTTATATTGTCTGTGAGCTTCATTAAATAAAATGACTCCGTTGATAATGATAATTTACATAGCGCCTCTTCCATATCCTGTTTCCAACGATTATAGATTTGTCATATTCAAGCAACATCTTATGGTGTCATAGATTAATTATAATATGGTGTTAAATGTATATCCTCCTTAATTATATATATATATATATATATATATATATATATAACAGTGAAAATGTTCAAATTTCTGACACGAGTGGAGTTCAAACTAGATAATGAATAATTATGTTCCTCAAGAAACACATGATATAAAAAAAAGTAAAATTGTTTCATTAATTCATAATGTTTAAAAAAGATGTCATCAATAAGTGCAACTACAGAGCCCTAAAGTGAATGGCATAAAACCGGCAAGAATGGAGACTCACCTCAAATCAATTCTTGGATTGATGATCATGAAGTAACAGGATTCGTCAATATAAAGTTTTCATAACATTTTTTTATTGAAAAACTAATTAGAATTTTTAAAAACCTGTTTCGACGTAAGTTACTAAAACATAAATGAGAAAGGATTTTGTAAAACTATAATGACAAGAAAAAAACAAAATTGCTTAAATATCACAAATAATTATATATTATATATATATTCTTTAAATCATATTAAGGTTATATAAAAATATAAAAACATATTTGGTGTAACAATGCAAAATTCTTAAAATGAAAATATTTATTTAAAAAATTTCAAATACGAAAGAGAAGCAAGAATGCATATTTCCAGTATGATAATTAAAATTAAAATAATCTTATTATATATGACGTTTCGCCCCATCTTTTTCAAAGTATTTCTGGTACTATCCAAATGTTCGTCGGCATTTGTAAGCCTATTTTTTGCCCTGAGCAATGTCTCTCTTTGTTCATTTAATTCGGATATAACTTCTGTACCAATGTTTTCAGTTTCGATAGCAATTTGATTGGATCTTGCAAGACTTTCACCAGTCCTTTCTAAAATTCTTCTTCCTTCTAAAACTGCTTGCCTATTTTGGGCTTCCCAGTCTATTTCACCACCGCTAAACATTTTAAAATGTTATTGAAATATAAAAATTAAAAATTTTAAAAATAATTCAGAATTGAGGTTAGTAATTTGACATCTTGAAAAGAACAACTACAAACTACAAGAAACTAAAATTTAAAGTTTAAATATTTTTATTGTAAATTGGACTTCTCTAACAGAGTTACCAAATAAATGACAAAAAAGTATCAAGATATGAATTGTTGTCATAGTAATAAAATTTATTTTAACAAGATCAAACAAATAAATTCATTCCAGGCAATTTTTAATGATTTAACAAACATTCATATTTAGACCAAATAAAAACAAATTTGCCATCTTTCAAGTTCTAAAATGATTTAAAGCAACTGAAAAAATTTACAGAATAATTGAATAATACCAAAGTTTAATAATTAATCAAGAGAGAATTGGATCAAGGGTGCCTTAAAATATGAGTTTGTTTTAATGTGTCAACTAAATATTATTGGTGTCAATTTGTATTGATTTGTATTAACATCATGCATGCTATTTAAAAAGGTAAATGAATAATCATTCGTGCTGCAAAATTTTATTAAGCATGTCGCAAAATAAGGATAAAACTTCTGAAATTGATGAACACATTGCCAAAAGGTTCAATATACAGAAACGGTTAGGTAAGGGAGCTTATGGAATCGTATGGAAGGCTGTCGATCGGAAAACTAGAGAAATTGTGGCTGTGAAAAAGATTTTTGATGCTTTTCGTAATCAGACTGACGCTCAAAGAACTTTCAGGGAAATTATGTTTCTACAATCGTTTAAAAATCACCCAAATATTATCAAATTGCATAGTGTCCATAGGTAAGTTTTTATTAATTAAATTAAATTATAAAAAAAGTGAGTGACATTTTAATTTTCTCTACAGTCAACGAAATTTGTTTTCCTTTTGAGGTATTTTACAAAATCCCTTCAATTTCCCTTTTAGCTTTTCTTATCCCACCAAAAAGAATTTCTTTTAAATTAAATTTTCTTATTTTGCAACATATTTTGCACTTTCAAATTTACTTACAGCGATTATGAAAAACTCCAGTTATAAGTTCCTATTTCTTTGTATTTTTATTTTGATTTTTTTATGTGAATAATAGTTTTAGGCTGGCCTAAATCATACAAATAGTGATATTTTAAAATATTAATAATTTTACTGTTCTAATTTTATATCTGTCATGGTTGTAATTATTTTTGTGTATTGAGTTTTCAAGAAAATTTTTTATAAAATAATTCTCAAATTTATAAATAGATCTTTGGCAAGCTGAGATTTATAAATGACATTTTTGGCTGAATTTTTTGATATGAGGTAAAAAAAAGTGAATCCATGGACGTACAGTAATATAAGATTAGTTTGATTGTGACAAATTTTACATAGTCGCCTAGTGTCTAGGTTTCATATATTATCATCATAATCCCAATAAATTTCAATAAATATTTTCTTTGTGACTTCAATTTCATGTTTGGTATTGGTACTGCAAATTTGGGTTAAAATCAAATCAAATGGAATATAAATAATATAAATTTTATTTTCATTTTCAGAGCCTCAAATAATAAAGATATTTATTTAGGATTTGAATATATGGAAACAGATTTACATAACGTTATCAAAAAAGGAAATGTATTAAAAGATGTACACAAACGATTCATTATGTATCAATTACTTAAAGCTACAAAATACATTCATTCAGGGAATGTCATACATCGTGATCAAAAACCTAGCAACATTCTTCTGGATACTTTATGCAGGTTTATTTTGAAGTTGAATGCATTAATATACATATTACATTAAATTTAATTCCAGATGTAAAATCGCTGATTTTGGTTTAGCTCGTTCTATAACTCAATCTTTTGATGGTTGTACTGATACAGATCCAACTTTAACAGATTATGTAGCCACAAGATGGTATAGAGCCCCAGAAATATTAATTGCAAACAGGAAGTACACAAAAGGGATAGATTTGTGGAGCTTAGGATGCATTTTGGGTGAAATGATCGCTGGAAAGCCAGTTTTCCCAGGCACATCAACTGTTAATCAAATAGAAAAAATTATGGCAACAATACCAACACCATCGCATGAAGGTAATGTAGTATCTAAAAATTTGTAATTCAATAAAATGATTTATCAATACTTACAGACATACATAATGTATGCGTGACTGGAATTGGAACATCAATGATAAAAAATGCATCATCCTTACAAAAAGTGTCACTTAAATTAATATTAGGACAGGACGTATCATCAGATGGACTAGATTTAATTAATAAATTATTAGTGTTTAACCCTATAAAGCGATTGACTGCCGAACAAGCCCTTAGACATCCTTACGTATCCAAATTTCATGACCCATTGCAAGAAATGGAGATGCCATGCAGTGTGACCATCCCACTAAATGATGATATTAGATTATCCGTTGACGATTACCGCAATAAATTGTATGAAATTATGGCAGAACATACAAAACTGAAGCCTGTGCGTGCACATAGAAGTATGATTAAAGTACAGCCAGATTTCCGCTATGAAGTGAAACCTCGAGTTGCTAAGGAAACCAATACGTACTTGAAGTCTCGCTGTACTGCTGACCGAGCTTATGCAACACAATCAGAACCGAAATTGCATCAAATTTCATCAGTTAAACAAAAAATTCCTCCATTTGTACGCTCAGATCCAAAATTGACTGTGAAACCGAGCGTGAAACCTCTCCCGAAACATGAATTCAAAAAAACCAACAGCTGTGGACATACTAATCATCATTCTAATGAAGAGAAAAATAAGGAGAAGATTAAGAGGCGCTCTGTGGATAATAATAAAAACAAAAATTGCATGCCATTTAATAGCTACAGTCAAACTCATGGCATTATTACCCAAAGTGCTCTCTTAGAACTCAGAGCTTCTGGAATGAGATAAGTGATATGTACAGATATTTCATCTGTAATTATAGATATAGTTTATTAAGTTACTTATTTATACAGAAAATTGTACATGCATTTTATTTATTAATTTTTTTATAGAAAACAATATTTGACGCATATTTTGTTATAGATCGAACAAAATTATCTTTTTGAACAATTCTACAGTTTTATAGGATATTTCCATTTTCCTATAACAGAAAACAATTGTGTATTGTATATACTATCACAGTATTATTGATCACTTTTTGATCACTGGACTGGTTACAGTATTAAATGAAGCAAATATTTTGCACGTGTGATAATTTTGCAATAAATATATTACATACTTGTTGCATTTCAATTTTATTATTTCCCAAATTCAAGGTTTATATAAGTTTATTTTAATGTTAAAACAGATTTTAGGGCGGAATATCTGATATACTAACTTTACATTTTGACTTGAAATATTTACAAACCAATGAGCAAAAACAATTTTAGGTTTTTCCAATATTTTTATAAATGTTTTTCGAAGTTTTACTGCTATCACAACTTGAAAATGGGCATATCGATTTTTTTTTTAATTTCGAAACTTATTCCCGGAGCATCTAGGAAGATCTCAGAAAATTTCATATAAATCCAATGAACTGTTTAAAGGTAAACTATTAAAAATAAAAAAATTTCGATTTTTTTGAAACCTTAAGAATTTCTCAATAAACATATTCAGGAATGTCCAAGGAAATTTTTTTTAAATCCAATGAACTTTCTTGGAAATTTTGAATTTTTCATTTCGCGGATTTTCAATTTAGATTGTCTTATCACCTCCATCTAAAATGTAGAGTCGATATGTGGGTTGCCTACATTGCCAACATGGAAGTTAGGAATTGTCAATACCATCTGATTGAGTTGTCAAAATAAACATTTTCAATTTATTCATAATCTAATTTATTTTCTTACTTTATGGTAGATTGTCTTTACTAATTAATAGTCACATAAATATATTAAAAATTTGAAGGCGCAATACTTTTTAAATGGACCAGGAAAACTCTGTAATTTATGGGCTTGAATTTCAGGTAAACCTCCAATTTTTATTGAAAAACATTCTTATTTAATTTAAGTAAAGTTTCAAATTTATTTGTTTAATTTTTTTGATAAATACCTAAGTATGATTCAATTTACAGGCTAGAGTGTTAACCCCACAATTAGCAGAAACAGAAAAAATAAATTTTTTTATTGGTACTCAATCACTTAAACAAGCCAAGAACCAAGTGCATTTGGTGGAATTTGATGAAGAAAATTCTACTTTAAAAAATACTGTGTATTATCATTCCTATGGGGAAATTTGGAAATTAAATTCAAGCCCTACTAACTCGAATATATTATCCAGTTGTTATAATGCGGTTTACAATGATACATTAACCTGTCGAAAAGAAACTTGTACATTAAAAGTGCCTGATAAAGGAGAAATCGATGAAATCGAGTCATTAGATGTTTTAAATAAATTTGATTTAAGTGATTATGAAGATTTGTTAACAAATGAATTTCATCCAACCGATGAAAATAAATGTATAACTGTTACGAATAACCAGGTGAGTTGTTTATTAAATTTAAATTCGAATTCGAGTAAATTTTGAGATTTTTAGGTGATATATTGGGATACTAGCAACAGCGATGCTAAAAGTATTTTGAATATCAAATTGGAAAGTAAAGGAAATTCAAAGTATACTACAGGAAAATGGAATCCTCATCAAAATTGTTCACAGGTATGAAAAATGTGCAGATAATTACTCTTTTAAATTGTGGAACAAAACCCAGACTTGACGCGGGTGATCTAGACGTTTTCGCATAGAATTAGGCATAAGCCAATACCTTAACTATTAAATTTTTATTAATTAAATACAATTTGGTATTACTGTTTTAGTTTACTACTGCAACAGAGACGCATTTAAAAACTTACGATGTACGTACTGGACAACTTGCTTGGCACATTGACAACCTTCATGCACAATTAGTTCGAGATGTAGACTTTAATTTAAACAAACAATACCATATTGCAACATGTGGAGATGATGGTTTTGTAAAAATCTGGGACTTTCGGCAAACAAATCAACCAGTATATTCAAGAAGTGATCATTCACATTGGTAAAAAAAATTTTGCATAAATCAATAAATGCTAATAAGTCCATTTTAGGGTTTGGTGTGTTAGATTTAATCCATTCCATGATCAGCTACTTCTAACTGCTAGTTCGGATGCTCGAGTACTTCTTTCCAGTGCTACAAGTGTCAGCTCGGAAATTAATAATGAAACTTCCACAGAGTTTAATTCAGAATCAACTGAGCCAAAACAAACGTAAGCCTTATGTTGAATTTATAGTTAAGGCTGGTGTTAATTCAAAATAATAAATTTGGCAATGTTGTACGATTCAAAAAAAGTTAACCATTTTATTACGATAGATTTATACCATTTATATTGAAACTAAAGTATAAAATATAAGTAATGGAATACACTTTCATTTCTTACAGGTTGCAAGATGGGCCATTACAATGGTTTGAACATGAAGATAGTGTTTATTGTGCTGAATGGTCTCCAGCAGAACCATGGATTTTTGCTTCCTTATCTTATGATGGTAGATTATTAATTTCAAGGGTTAAAAAATCATTAAAATACCAAATTATGCTTTAAAGATATTTATTGAATTTAAATAGAATTATGCCATTTTTTGATGTTTTATAATATGTTTAACAAGAATCTTTTCAATGCACGGCACAATTTCCTTATTCAAATCCAGTAACATTTTAATAGTTTTTCCTATATTCTCTATAGTTATATTTCCAATATGATGGAATTGGGAAATTTGTTGATGTGTGGACAAAAGTGAACCTACAATAATACCATGATCCATTGAGTCTCCACTTTTCTCGTTACTAGCTCTGTGACATATTTTTTCTTCCTCAAAAGTAGGATCCACTATGAATGTTGATGAATCAAGAATTCCTATAGTCGCTGCAGTAGCAATATCGTACATTGGCACACCAGCATGCGATAAAGCAACACTGGCACATGTGATAGCTGCACTCAATGCAGAACCATCATTTTCTAAAACGAAAATGTAGACATCAACTTGAAAATTGGGAAATTCGTGCAGACAAACACAGGGTTCCAGAGCTTGTTTTATAATAAAACTGTTTTGCTTTTCTTCGAAATCTTGTTGGTGCTGTTTTCGTAGCGCACAGCTAAAAGTAGCGTATCTAAACTCACAATACAACTCTCCTTTTGGAGTATATTCGGTTCTATTTTGAATTTCACGAGGATCAAAAATAGAAACTATTACTTTAGTTTTTCCAACTTCCATATAAGCACTTCCCTTTGCTTGAGTAATAATTCCCGTATTTAAAACTGCAATATGTAAAAACAAATAATAATTCATAATTTGGTTAATTAAGTCATATAATACAACAGATTCTTACATATTTTCCGATGTTCCAAATTTTTGCGATTATCAGCTCTTATACCTAAAGATATAATTCCATCTCTAATTTTATTTAAATTATTCTCATCTTTTGGGGTAAATAATTGATAGGGATATGTTTTATCAGGTCCATTTATTCTTTTGAAATCAAGTGGCATGTTTGAAATTTCAACTTTCAAGTATTTTAGGTTATAAATACAACTCGTATTAACACTTTTTAAACTTATAAAAAAAAAATAATATTTATCCTTTTACAAAATTTGAATGGTATATGTAACAAATAACATAAAATATTTATAGTTATTACGCAAAATTCCATATAATTTATAGGGGATATTATTTAAGATTTGTTGCAGTTGGTATCAATGTAAAGTTTTGAACGGAGTGATTGGTACAGATGGTATCTCTGTTCCTTAATTGACAAAAGTAACAAACTTCACTTTAGTGGGTTACCTAACCGTTGACATTTTATCTTTTACTATTTTATTGCAATGGCTTTAAGTTTTGTGCAAAAACGTTTTATGAGCAGTGCTCTGCAAAAATGGGCTTACAACCTTTCAGGTTTCAATAAGTTAGGGCTTATGAGAGATGATGTCTTGTATGAAGATGAAGATGTCAAAGAAGCACTAAGAAGGTTGCCCCAACACCTTGTTGATGAGCGTAATTATCGCTTGCTTAGGGCTACACAGTTATCTATTCAAAAGGATATCCTTCCCAAAGACCAATGGACCAAATTGGAAAATGACGTTATGTATCTAAAACCGTATTTAGATGAAGTGATTAAAGAGAAGGCAGAACAGCAAGAATGGGAAAAGAATTATTAAATACAAATTGCCATTAGTGGTTTGTAGAGTAACATAGTATATTGTTAATTATAATTTAATTTTTTGAACCAAATATTTGTTTTATTTTCTGTGTCCGATAAAAAATTATAAGTCCCCAAAAGAAAATTTGGTATTATTAATTTTTTTATAACCATTATGTGTAAGTACAAAATTATTTTATACCTAATATTTTTAAGAATCTACTTAGTATGCAAAAATCAATCAAATGCTGCATAAATTTTAATATCGATGTAAGAATGTGCAAAAAAAATGTTGAAACACTTCTCAGTTTGCAATATCAAGATTAGGTAGATCGTGGAACCATAGTGTTTTGTGTACCCTTTTTGCAAAAATAAGGTATTGCTATTTCCACATAGTTTAACATATTCTTGTGCTATTTCAATCATATTTGACTTTTCTTATCACTTTTTATCAGTGTGTATATTCTTTTTCTTTATATTTTATACCAAAATAATGTAAACCACAACTAAAATTTGGTGTTTTAATTAGTTTTTAGTGTTCAATTTATATAGCAATATAAAGGTGTAGTGCAGGTATTACATTCCTCTTTCTTTTTAGTTCCTTATTATTTTAAATTGAATTCAATATTGAAAATGTGACAAGTTCATATTTCACAATCATTTTTCATCAAAAACTGGCATTCACAAAATGATATGGATGAACCTCAGAATTTTTTTTTGAGTAAGTTATAAATAGTTTTAAGAAAAACTGTGGCTGTATACGATAAGATTGAAAATTGAAACAATTAACAAAAACCAACGAAAAACGTGAGTAAAAAACAAAAATTGAAACAAAACAAAAGTAAATCTTCCTTTTCCACACAATCAGTGAAACTGCTATATGCATTTCGGAAACTACGTTTCCATTTGCAATAGCAAAATTAAACTCGGAGTTTAAATTTCCGAAATGCATATAGCAGTTTCACTGATTGTGTGGTAAAGGGAGATTTACTTTTGTTTTCTTTCAATTTTCGTTTTTTTTCACGTTTTTCGTGTTTGAGTAAGTTATAATTTATGAAATTATGTACCCTCCAATGTAAATGGATGACTGATAGAAGTAAATTGATTGCTAAAACTTCCTCATCTCTTTTTCTTTACAAACTAGTTTGGGCGTCTGTTCAGTACTCCATTTTTATAATGCGTGTTTTCATTTCATTGGTTTCACACTCAAGTCGTATTAATGAAGCAGCCTTTTTGCTGCAATTTAGACGCTTAATGCAATCACGAGAGGTAAATAATACAATAAGAAAGAGTTGTTATCCATTCATTTTCCACTATTTAATTGAAAAGGGTGTGTTAAGAGATCAAAGAAACATCACGCTCTTAACACCTTACAGGTTACAGATTTTTTATTCAAAATAATCTCCATTAGAAGTTATATACACTTCAATATCTTTCAACCTTTTCAGAAACTCTTCTTTCGAACTACTTTTCAACTTTGTCATCATGGCTTCTTGTATTTTGTCTATAGTCTCAAAATATTTCCCTTTCAAGTTTATTTTCAACTTTGCAAACAGGAAGTAGTCGTGGGTGGCTGAGCACAGGAACCACTTTTTTTGACCAAAAATTGGATAATCGCTGCGTTATGTGCTGGTGCATTTGTGTCCTACTTTAAAGGTTTTTATTTAATTGTAATAAGAGAACGTAGCTGTTACTTGTTTTTAAATAACATAAGTAACAATTTTGGGTTAATGATTTTTCTTAGGTCTTCAGTGATTCCTCTGCTCTTTTTTTCTCACTTTTTCAGTACAAGAATTTTAGTTCCACCAGATTTGTCAGGTAGAATTGGTAATACTATAAAGATAAACTATGAAATAACATAAACCTTTTGACAATGCAATAAAAAAAAATGGAAGGTTTGTCTACTGCTTAAAAAAAAAAACGAAAAAAGAATAGTATAATTTATTAGCATGTAAAATGTAGAAAAAAAAAAATAGGGAAAAAATAGACAAGATGTGAACTCTAATCTACAAAACAGCGCAATAAACACTAGTTTTCATCTTCTTCAATCTTAGGTGCTAAATAATAACGAATTTGCCCCAATTCTGGAATTGTATATTCAACAACAAGGGGTACATTTGCAGACATAGACAACTGGACTTGTGGTGATAAAGGTGTAGCTTTTGTGAATGAATTTAAATACTGACACGCAAATGTTAAAGTTACAGGTTCTTGCATTTCAATTGTAACTGCCTCCTCTTCTTTATCAAAATTGCTGGTTTGTGCTATTTTAACATTTGCACTACCAATATCACCAGCAGCTGAGAATTTAACACCCTCCTTTGTACATGATATAACAATGGATTCCCCGAATTGGGCTAAATCACGGCAGATGCGTGCAAATTCAATAGAAGGCATGCGAATAACGCAGGAGAAGTCAGTTTCAGGGATTCCTAAATGTTCTTGATCGAGATTCATTAATTTCATTTCGTAATCCGAGAATTTATCTTGTTTCTTCGATTCAAACATGAAAGTAACAACGTCAGCATCATCTTGTGCTTTAATTGTGACCGTATCATCATTATTCGCGCATTTTAAAATTTTTACCATACTAAAAACAAAGAATTTGGTCAATATAAAATTTTGGCGCGAGAAAAAGTGAGGTTAGGAAAATTTTATAATTACCTGCCCAGATTCATCCCCATTGTTATATTTCTATCGCATCTGTATTTATCAAATCCGTCTGATCGCAGGGTTAAGGAAACTAAGGAGACGTGAGAATTGTCCATGGCTTGTAGTTGAATACCGGTGTCCGAACAATCGAAGGAGGCATCATTTAGTAGATCTTTTATAGCTTCAAGAACTTTTTTGAGGGTAACACTATTGACTAAACGTGCCTCGAACATATTTTATTGTATTTTGATTAGGTTTAAATAAATAATAAAAAACTTATAGAGAAAACAAAAACTATTAAAAGACAACCGCCTCCGCCAAGCACCGCAATACGAATGAAGAAGGTGGTCAAAATGGTGGTTTAAGCGGGAAAAACGCGTCAAATTTAGAGATATCAGGATTGCCACCCCAAAGTGAAAAGCACTAAATTTCATATGTACTGTATTCTTAGATCCGGTGTATAAATTGATTAAAATATGCGATTAAAAATTAATTTTGGGATTACGGATTATAAATGTACACCGGGTCTTCAGATCAAATTATTTCGGTTTTTGCAATTTTATATCCAATTCTTTATAGTCATGTTTTTTTGGTATTTTGGTTTCCTTTTATACACTTATTAATACAAATTTTCAAATTTCAAAAAGAAATATGTAATATGGAAGCTGTTATATTTTTAAGTACCTTTAAATTAAAACAGTTTACTAGTTCTTTAGAAAGTAGTAATAAAATTAAATTGTTTTAAGTAAAAACAAAAATTATACATTTTGCTTTTTATGGCATCACTGGATTGGGTAAAAAAAGGATACAATTAGATTCTCATAAATAATTTATTTTATATTTTCTTCATATTGATAAATTGAAAAACTTCTATAAAATGAAAAGTTCGATTATTTATTTTAGAATATGGACCGGAGCATAATTTATCATTTAATAATTATGTTTAATGTTATTGCTTAGATTACATAGCTTGTTCTTTTACTTTAAAGCTTTGGAACTCTGGTATTTTACACGATTATAGTCATTGTGTAGTATGACAGTCCCTTGTTTTGTGTGATAATTATATTTGAATCTCTAAGTCATCAATGCTTTAAGGCTAGATGTGGTCTGTTAAATTGTATTTAGTTTTGCACAAAATACTTGCTTATATAAGGTATAATATGAGGTAAATATGTGATAGATGTAAAATTTTGAATTTCTAAAGATAAAAATTTTGTATGTTTTTTTTGTTTGTACAAGACTTAATGTATTAAACACAAGAACAGCTATCATCAAAAATCCCAGTAAGATGAGAAAGTAAACAAATTAATATGATACTGTAATTTTAATGACGAAAAAAATAAAATAGTCGTCTATTTAATGAATGCGGGTTAAATCTTCAACAATTTTAACTAGATCATCTACTGTGCAGTCCTGTTTCATTCCTTCACCAACAATCTACAAAAAATTTATAAATTCATACTTTGTTTATGAATTATAAAAACATTCTTAATCACCTGTAAACCTTCAGCAACTTCTTTCATTTTATCAGCTGATAAGTCTAAAAAGCTTTCAATTAAATCACCATCGATAAATCCTTCACAAGCTTCAGTTTTAATTTCGGTGTGGAAGGACCTCCAATATGAATGTTCTATTTTTCCAATTGATTTAATTACAACAGATAATTTGTTTTGCAATTCCAACAAAAAATCGTAAAATTCAGCTGGTATTTGGCAAACCAATCCTGAAATATTCAATTAAAAATATTGCAATTATAATATTAATTATTTAATTTACCGATTGCTCCAGCCACGGTACCAAATAAGACACACCCAGATGTAGGAGTAGATGATTCTCCCAAATTTTGCATTACCAAAGAGCCATGTCTAAAAACATTCACCATATCTCCGATATGAATTTGACCAACAACTTGCATTTGTGATCTTTCTTCATCAGTAGTTGCAGCACTATCTTTCTGACATACAAACATATTAAAGGAATTTTCTGCTCCAAGAAATACTTCATCATCTAAAATTTCTACAGCAGTCATCCAATTTGGATTGTAATCTCTTGCGATTTCCTCGAAACTTCCTTCCATTGTTTTATATTGTAGTAATGTCATACTTCGCATTAAATCACCAATTAAAATAAAATCGCCTTTAGTTTTTAAGTAAAGCGATATAATGTTATTAAAATGTGAGCACTCTAATCTTAATTCTTTTTCTGCAGTCCATTCGAATAATCTCACCGTGCTGTTAATGCTAGCTAAAAGTTTTCCATTAAACTCTGCAAGGGAATAACAGGCACCTTTAATTTCCTTTTCGGAAATAGGAGTAAGTTTATTGTCAATCCATTGAAACATTAATAATCTCCCTTGCTTTGGTTCTGATTCTTCAGGATTAATAATTGCAGTACCAACTACATAGTACGTATTAGTGTCATCTCCAAGCTGACAGGAAATTAAAGACATAGCATATTCTTGTTGCATTAATTGATGAGCATGTAGTACTTCAAATGTATGTTGATCAATAATTAATAAATTGTGTACTTCTACTTCTTGACCATATTCTGCAACAGCCCCTGTTCCTGTGCTAGCACCTGATTTGCCTAAAGATAAAGCACCGACACTACCTGACATGGTCACAGATTGGGTCATCGTGCTGGCACTGGGACGTGATGGAATAAAACCGGTTGAATCTTGGATATCCATACGAACAGTTAAAACACCAAAAGTCTTGAAAGTGAAAAGATTAAATTAAGGATAAGGAATATTACAATGCTGATGTTCTTAGATGTTACAAATAAACACAAGTGTAGACTACCAAATAGATCTTATGTCAAAAATAAACGAAAAAAATTTTTATATCAATTTTTTTAAGTTTGTAATTAACTAATACCTGGGAGTTTTCTTGATACGCAATTCTTCGAGGAGATTCCTGCAGTGGTACAGTTCTAATATGAAGCTTCTGTATTTCATCAATTGTACCTATTGTCACAGAACTATCAGTGGCAAGAGCCAAACTGAAAACAAGAAATTTTAATTTTTGAAACTTCAAGGGGGGAAAAATTTTTTTACCTATCGGGATATGCTTCTGCATTTAAGCTGCACATATGATTAACTTCTTTCATATTTACATTGGAAAATACTAATTTATGATTAGAAGAGTAAATTACAGTCGGGCGATCAGAACATGCAAAAACATTTGTTGTACTTAGAGATCGGAAAGCTTTTAACACAGTAGGTTGTGTGCCTAAAGTAACTTTCTTTTTATCAGTTAGAAGCCCAGATTCTTTATTTAAAATAAAGTAAAACATTGAACCATCACCAAGTGCACAAAGTAAATAATTGTGCCCTTCAAAGCTGGTCATTAACACTGAACGAGGAATTATTTCTGAAAACAAAAAATATTTTTAATAGCATCTGAAAACCATTATTTATATTAATTATTTTATAATGTTTTTAAATTAACAGTTATTTTTTAAATAAGAAAATAATTTAAATATTTGTTTTGTGAACTTACCACCTCCTAAATTTTCTTTGGTAGCTTTAGATAAACTGGGTAGCCTCAATATACGAGCTGAAATGTCAGTCCATAAGCCGACAGCAACTAATTCAGAACGTGTTACATTTTCCCCAAGAGGACTAATGTCAAGGCAAGCTACTTCTACATCCAAGACAGTGCTCCTATATATATAAAAAAGGCAATTTTATTTACAGTACAACTTTTTTAAATTCTGTCTAGTTCTTGGAAACGCACTGGTTCATAAGTGGTGGGGTTATTGTGCTTTGAACGGCACAAATATGAAATACAACAGTGATGCATCTAATTGTCATATCTTATGTTATATTTTTACAGTACATATTGTCACGTACATCTATGAATTTTTAAATGTGTAATGATATCACTGAAGTAAGCTCGGGATTAGCACAGCCCGAAACAGATAAAAAAATCTAATTGTAAATATTTTTTATACTCACCCTTTAGATATTAATTCGTCAGGATGAATTTCGATGTAATATAATTCAGATCCAGTTGATACAACAATTTGTTCTAAATTACAAGCAACCACACTAATATTTTTATCATTCGGAGGTTTCCATTCAGCTAAAAGATTTTTTGTTTTTGCCGAAATTAATCTTGCAGAAGTAGGAGTAACTTGTACGATTTGTTCATGAGCTACATTTCCACAATAGAAAGTTTGTTGGTCTGATGTAAAACCAGCTATATCTGTTTCCTCCACTTCTTCACCATTTAAGCTTAATATTCTAGTTTGTCCAACGAAAGCTAACACCAAAGTGTTATCAAACTTTCCACCTAATGAACATATAAATAACTTGTATTTTAAATTTTCGATATGATGTAAAAAGAAAATTTGTTACTCTAATAACTGATTATGTATTATTAATAGTAATCAAATCTGTTACCTGAAGCAATATTTAATGCCCACATTCCTTTTATTCCTGGCAAATCTATAGAAGCATGTTCTTGAATACCAATTCCATTTCGAATAATTCTTAATGAACCTTCTTTAAAAGCTCCAGAACATGTAACCAGTTGTCCCTGGCCTTGTCGTTCTAAATCAACAACACACATGTCCATGATGGGAGCTAAGTTTGTGAAAGACTCCATTGGAGTTACATATGAATTATTTTCATCTGCTTTACTATTAAGTTTCACTAATTGGGAATCACCCAATCGCGATCCAATAAAAAGCACACCATTATCCAAATAAGTAATACATTCTGGAGTAGAAATTTCACCTGTAATCATTTTCATTTTTAAAGTAGTGCATTAGCATTAAATTTAAAAGTTCTAAAATCTATTAACAGTATTATAATATGAATTTTTGTAGTATAGAAATTTTAATAAACAGCATAAATTGTTAATTTTTAGTATAACCTCAATTTAATTATTTTTTTGCAATTTTCTAAGCTGATTTATGTGTTAAACTCACTCATAGATATTTATGATATTGGCAGCTTCATAAGATATGTTAATACGCGTATATAGGAAAACTTGTAAGAAATTTATAAATATTATACCTAAAAGTTCCACTTTTAGATCACGTACAACTTCAGCACCTTCTGCTCGAGTTTCAACATCCAAAAATAACATAAATAAGTGACCAGCCATATCACCTAGGAGGTAGCGCAAACCACCAGGGTCAACTTTAGCATAACAAGTAATTGTACTTTGCTAGAAAAAAAAGTTATTTTCTTAATTTTAAATTAAGAGATAAATTAACTTACTTTAATAATTGGGGGAGCAACAGCAACAGATGTAATTCCATCATGATATAAAATACTTTCTTGACCTATAATAATGGCTCCACAAAGTGGCGAAGGCACAGGTATCACCATCGAAGCTTCAGTTTCGACATTATCTTGTCTCCAAGGAGTTTTAACAAATTCTTTGTCTCGTAAAGATATTTCATGCGTTTTAACATGACGCCCATTTAAATCTTGATGTATTAATATAATTGTTGGATTTGCACATCCATGTAGAAATTCAACATCATGCACTTGAAGTTCATCCATTCTAAAAAAAATTATGCATTTTTGTATTAAAAAATTGCGAAGGTTTTAGATATTGTAAAAAAAATAGCCAAAAATAAATGGAGACCTGAAATCTCTTCATTTCAATAAAACAAAATTTTGTTATGGCGGCTTTATATGGAACGGCAAATTTTTACGATTGATAATTATGTAAGCCTTGCAGTTGTTTTTCTAGGAAAATATTTTTCCCTGATCTTTAATTTATGACTTCTTTAATGCATAAAAATCATTTGTTAACGAATTCAATTAAAAATCACTTTTCAATAAACGGATGCTTTTTATAATCAATCAGACTTGCTCTTGTATACTATTTACAAAGAATTATTTATCAGAGCAATTTTATATTTGACGGATATGACATTAGTTGCTTGCGAGATTGCATTAAACTAATTTCTAATTATCCACAAAATGAGATCAACGGAAAAATGTTGTAACCAACTCGGATGTTAAAGAGCAGTTAATAATGTCGATGACATATTACTCGTTTTCTATTGGTTATATAATTATAAATTTCAAAATTGTACCTTATACTGGAAGCCTTTAATTCACAGTTGTCTTTATCCAATGGAATAATTTTAAATAATCCATCGTACAGCCTAAGTCCTATAACTCGAGCTTTGGGATCAATAACAGCTAAAATTCCAGTATCAGAAGGCTTGCCTATTCGATCAGCAACATTCCCATGAGCTTTAGTAATTATTTCTAAATTCTCTCCTTCATTAATACATTCGAGAATCATTGCATTATATCTAATTGTAACCAAAAACAACAAATCTTTTTTCTCGTGCTGAAAATACAATGTCAATTTGCAGTCATTTTCCTGAAATGTGGTTGTGTTACCTGAGGACGAAATAATTTCATAACAGCTATTTTGCCATATAATCCGATTTCTTTAACAGGTCTTAAGCCTTCTGGGGTAACTAAATATATTTCAAGGCGAAGGTTTTTAGCAACAATCAAGTTTAGATCCGTAGGTGATGTAAAGTTCCCTGTGTAACATAGAGGTTAGAAATGTTTATAAATTGGAAAATACGTGTTATAGTTTTACCTGTGACACATGCAGTAACTGCGGTAGGTTTATGGGCAGTAACAACATAATGATTAGCCATTGCCTTCATTTTCCAGGTTTATTTCTAATTTGAAAATTGATTGTTTGCCATTAATGTTTATAATAGGTTTGCTGGCAGCGTTGCCAACTTAAATCACAAAAACTAGTGCCATCTAGATTATTTGTTACGCGATAAATCGTTAAAATTTAAATTTTATTTGCCGGTTTCTTTGTTTTTGTGCATTCAAAACGCAAATTTAAATTGTGGACTATTGTCAGGGTATAACGAACAAATTAATTTTGTAGATAAATTACTAATTGAAATTAAAAATTTATATTTTTCAAATCTATAATTTCTTCAAAACTTGCTAATGTTATTTCAAAATTCTTAATACCTATTTATATTTGATGAGTTTAAACCTAATTATACAATAATGTTCCGTTTTTTTTAATAACTTGAAAGAATTGTACAACCGTTCACCTTTTCATGTACGTTTTGGAGAAATTGGTGTTTTAAGGAGCAAAGAAAATGTGGTTGATATTGAAATAAACGGAGAACCAAGGGACATACACATGAAATTAGGACAGAGTGGTGAAGCTTTCTTTGTTGTAGAAGAAGTTCTTTGTTTCAGAAAATACCAAAACCAAAGCATATCGTTACATCCTCAATGCCAATTTCACATTTTAAAGAATTGTATAAAGTTATAAGGGGTCACAGAAGAAATAGTATACACTTGAGCAGAAAAGAAAACAGTTGTTAATATAGAAAATCAAGTGAGATACAAAGCGACGGTTACATCATTGATAATGACAATGAAAAGATCGAGGTCATGAATTTATTAAAAGGTAAATTGCAATATTGAAGTCGGTGAAACATCAATGGAGGACTTCACGCTTTTATTTCAGTCAAATACAAAACAGGATAAGATTATATTAGCAAGAACAATGATATTATAGATACAATATTCAAAATGGATGATTTGGATACTGATAAATTTAAAACCACCTTAAAGAATATGTAAAATCCTGTAGTTCCACAAACGCCTGTACAACCACCTATACAACCTACAAAAATTGATGATCCTTTTAGTGAAATGAAAAGCGGAAAGAAAAAACGAAGGAAAAAGAGCGTTATGAAGAAAAAAGGATTTCAAATATCTAAAGTCAAAACACCAGAATCTGTTTCGAACCCTGAATGAAATGAGCTAAAAACAGAAGTTCAATAGTCCGCAAAAAACCGAAGTAAAAAAGATGTTTCAATAATAAAAATTCAAGATAAACGTATTCTTAGTTCAGGAAATAACAGAAAAGTTCCTGTGGATCCCAATTATCATTTGTTCAGTAATAATGAAATGACAATGGGAAAAAGTGATTCGCACCAAAATATTGTCGAATCTGTTCAATTTGTCACCGAATTTGAGGTTAAAAGAGCAAAGAATATAGTAAAATTGAAATATGTCAAAACTAAAGTTGATGGGGGGAATTTCCTAATTTGCCCAAAAGGTGGAAAATCCTACAAGTAATGGTGTGCAAAAGCAACGTAATTCATATTGAGCAGTATGAAATTAAAATGTTGATGACCTTATATTTATTAAATGCGTATTAGTTTGCAGAGGGCGCTTTAGCAATTAAGAAAGCTTCAGTAAAAATATGACATTTCAAAAATTAAATATTATAAAATAAAATGATAATATGCATATTGGAGATGAATACATTTTGCTAAAAATATATTTGGACAAAGGTCAAAAAGTTGGATCATCTGATGTTCACCTTATTATTGACAAATCGCGGTTTTCCAAATAAATTTTGAATTAAGATTACATCAATGAATGATTTGATATATTGATGATTTTTCTATACAACAAATCTTTTATAAATTTTGAAATTTATTAGCTATTACTCAAATTTGGACAGGTTTCAATGTTTTTGTTTGGCACTTTGATAATACACAATGTCACCTCTTATTATTTTTAAGCTATTAATTTTGTTTATGAATTTTTGGAGAATTTTAGGTTTATGATTACGTTAAAAAAAAGAAACTTACTAATTGACCAGCAAGCAGCAGTATAAAACCACGAACTGATGTTTGAAGTTTAGGAAAAAACAATTATGGTTTCATGGATACCAGAGCAAAGCTTACTACTTTTTTTTCAAATTTGTCATTTTGGATAGTTTCTTTTGTTAAAAAATATTTTGTAAAAAAAAAAAAACGTAATAAAATTGTGTCAAAAAAAAAAAAGAAATTAAATGTAAACATGTTCTGCTTTAAGCCATTTTCTCCTATATTGCGTTTAAGACGCAATATAATCTCACAAAAATTTCCTTCACGATGGTATTCATCAGGAAATTCCGATTATGATTGCATTGGAAATGAAGACCAGTTTAAATTGGTAGGTGCGCATCAAAACTATAAACTCACAGGACAAAGAAAGCAATAAAGAAAGTGAGAAATCGAAATGGAAAAATCTAATAAATCAAGAAATGAAAATATGAAAAATCGTGAAAGTTGAGAATAGAAAAATTGGCAAAATAAAAAATTCGTAAAATCAGAAAAAAAAATTAAAATATTAAAAGTAACACAGTTAATTAATTTTTTTTTATAATTCAAAAGAAATCAATAAATCTGAATTTTAGAGAATTTTGCAAGTAAATCGAAAACTTCGGAAAATTTTATAAAATCCTGAATTTTTGGGTGTTAAATAAAAAAAAACATATCAAGGACCTTTTTGAATTATCCGAATATATAAATATGGCCGGAATTTTCTAATTTATTTTCTGTAATCGTGTATAAAAGCAGTACAAATTGCACTAGTTCTTTAAACCCCATCAATTTTTATTTACTTTTCACTGAACCATTTAATTTTTGTCTAAAAAAGCGGTTTTATTAAGGTTCTGTTTTTTCGAATTTGTCTTTCAGTGCGCCTTTAAAATAAAAAAATTACAACAGATTTATCTCAGTTTTTTTGTATATTCAAAATATATTATTCGGTTTTTCGAAATATCAATTTTTCCTTTTTTTAATTTTTGTATTTTTCGAATTCTGAAGTGTTGATATTTCTTAGAAATTTTCATTTATTTTATATATTCTCTACATGTGTACATTTATTGTTTATTTAGTCATAAATTGTTGATTAGTAATCTTTAAAACACGACGTGTTTTAAAGGACGTTTTTTCGCACGCTTTTTACTTTTATATTTCAAGATTACAACACAGGTATAATTTATAAAAAGAAATTTAATTTGAATATGCTGCCAACCTAACATACATTGATTCAAAATGATTTTTAAGGTTAAGATTTTTTTTTATATTTATGGCTTTTAAAATTAATTTAAGTAGTTAATTAGGAGCACATGACAGAAAATTAGGAGGGGATAATTATGTGGCAAATCTTCAATAGAATAATACAGCACTTTTATCTTACAGACCGAAAAGATGGATGAAAGAATAGAAGAGATCAAAAAACACATAAAAAGTTTTCCTGATTTCCCCATTAAAGGAATTCTATTCAGGTAATTATGTAAAAACCACAATCTTTATAATGAACTACATTAATTCATTTATCAAGCCTACAATTGGAGCTGAATGATCCGGGAGCAGACAAAACGATAATACAATGTCAGTCTGTAGATAAGTTATCACAAAATTATTTTCGTTGTATGTATTTAGGATAAATTATTAATTTAGTTATTAATTTGGTCTTGTATATATTTATAACTAAGAGATAAAATTTCAGTAGTGTATTGTTTTTGATAAGATAATCAATTGTGTTATTAATCACAACTAATCACACCATCCATTAAATTAACCTAGCACATTCGTCATTAAACATGGAAATGTCGTTAAGTGACAAAGTTACATTAACAATTAATTTAATAACTCTCGCTGTATTTGCATTGTATTCTTATATTTTTTATAATATCGTGGTTACAAGTGAGAATATTAATTGAAATTTTTAGAGATATCTTTTCGGTTTTAAAGGAGCCACAAGTGTTTAAGTTGCTCAGGGACGTTATGGTGGAGCATGTTAGGGGTATTCAACCTCCTGTTGATTCTATAGTTGCTTTGGAGAGCCGAGGATTTCTTTTTGGACCAATCTTGGCGCTCGAATTGGATCTTCCTTGCATACCCATCAGAAAAAAAGGAAAATTACCTGGGCAAACAAAATCAGTATCGTACAAATTAGAATATGGTGAGGTAATTATTTTGTTTTTTCTCTTAACAAATTTTATTACATTTCTTGATTCATTAGAAACGTTCAGAAACTGACAGAGTATTCAATTTTATTTTGACATATGAATGAATTATTTTAGAAGCGAATTGAAGAGAATAATTGGACTTCACGGTTTTATTGCTTATTTATTACCTTCTTAAAGACTGAATTTTTATAATGTGAAGACTTGAAGCCCATTTTTGTTTGTTTTGGGATTCAAAAAATCTTTGACGATCATGTCTTAGTGACATTAGTCCTCAAACCTGTTTATGTAATTACATGATTGTAGCTAGTTTGCCTTCTATGTTCTTATCAACATTATTAATTAATGAAAAATTCAATGTAAAACTCTTTAATAACTTATGATCAGATAAAATGAAACGATCCGATTCCATAACTTTGTATTGGTTTAGAACTTAAATTTGTGATTTTTTGACGTAAAACGAATGTATAAAATGCTACTTTTGAGCTGTAATTATCATATGGGCACAAAATACAGAAATAAAACAAGATGTTTATGTTACCAATCAAAACAAATTACCTAACCTCAAACTAAAAAAGGTGATCCATATTATTACAAATTCATTGGATCATTTGCACAGAACATCAAAGAAGAAAATAATTTGCAAGTGAACCTGTTGACATCATTCTGTGGAGGGATTAAACTGATTTGATAACAAGAAAACATGAAAAACATGATAAGATCGCTTTGGATTAGTTCAAATCAGCGAAACAGTTGGTACAGTTAAAAACAGTATTTTTTGTTGATGCAAATTAAAACAAATATTAAGTTTTTTATCACGGAGTATATTAAGAGTAGTTTCAATACTGCTAGGGCCCCCGAGACGATCAATTAAATTTACAATGACTGTGATGGTTTCAATTGAAGAATGCAATTAACCGAGCTTTAATGGAAACATATTTATTGCAGCATGATGCTTCAGTCATATTCTTTGTATCTTCAAATAACTAATGTAAAGATTGCTAATTGTGACGTTGCACTATCGGCTGCTTCCAATTAAAATGTCCTTCATTTGTTGACAAGTGCTTCAATGAGTGTTATTGTATCATTGTCAATTTTATTGACTGTCTCCAGAACCCTTTAGTCTTTATTAAACCAGTGATCACATTAATAAGTAATGTTACCATTAGTAATTATATTTGGTGGTAAAAATTCAATATTTGTTATAGTTTATAACTTTAATCCTCCTTATCTTTATTATTGCCTCATTTTTGTTGATTTAGTGGTTTCTTTTATTTTAGGATATTTTCGAAATTCAAGAAGGTAGTATAATTAAAGGACAAAAAGTGTTAGTGGTTGATGATTTACTAGCAACTGGCGGAACTCTTGCTGCATCATGTTCATTAGTTGAAAAGTGTGAAGCTCAAGTTTCGGAATGTTTAGTTGTAATGGAATTGAAAGATTTAAAAGGTCGTGAGAAGATCTCGCAAAAAATTAATTCCATTGTACAATTCTGATCAAATTAATGTGCCCCATTTACATATACAATGTTTAAAACTTTTTTTATATATTTTATGTAAAAAAAAAACTGAAATAAATATTTACAACATCAGTAAAAAAGTGGACAGGGTTTTCACTTTGACATAGACAGCAAATGTATTAGATTTGTTATTTCGTTGCTCAATTTATTTGTTTCACTTGCTAAAATGTTGACCTGTAATAAACAATTTGTTAAAAATTGTCTTTTTTTTATATCAAAGTTTATACCTTTACAGTGAAATTAGAAGAATGCGACTTTGGATTGCTAAGTACTTGAGATTCAAATTTGCTTATTACGTTATCCATTGTTTCAATGCCAAAAGCTAAAAGCATTTCTTTTAAAAAAGTAGTACTATTCCTTGATTTTTGAACCTAAAAAATATATCATAATAAAAGTTATGGTTTTTAAGATAACACGATATTACAAAACATGAATGCGTAAATCTGAATGGTCAGAAGCTGTAGTTCAAGGATGTTTTACAAATACAAACATTTATTTATTTATTTTGATAATAAACGATATCAAGTCTAAAGTTATCTAATTACGTAAACAACTGTTATAAAAACCTGGTTATATTTTTTAATGACCTACTTTTAGAGATTTTCTAAAGATGTTTAAACTATTTACCTTTTTCACTATTCCTGCTAAATGAATATACTCTTGGTAACTATTAATATCTGTAGATTCATTCCCTTTAAGAGAACATTCGATTTGCTGTCGGTGTGCCCATAAATTTCTATAAAGCCCCAAAAGTTTCTTATCGATGCTTTTTAAATTTTCAGCCTTTGTAAGTATTAAATTAAGTGTTGACATGTCAGTTTCTTTAGTTTTTTCTAATGCATTTCCTTGCTCATTTTTATTAACAAAATTTTGCACCTTTAATAATCTTTCACGTTGATCCTCCACTTCTTTTCTTTCTTCATCTAATTTTCTCTCATAAATATTCTGCAATTCTAAGAAAATTTTGTTAATCAAACCATATAATTGAAGAAGCAGTATTTACCAGATTGCCTACAAAGTTCTTCACTATTTTTCTTCAATGTCTTTAGTTTTTCAATTTCTTCAGATTTCTTAAGTAAAAGTAACTTTTCGTCAAGCTCTAAAATTTTTTTTCGTGTTCCTAAATCTTGTATATTATCACTGTAAGCTTCACTACATTTTGGGAATCCTTTAAATTGAGGATATGTAGAACCTATTCCTTCAAAATTTTCTAAATATTGTCTTGGATGATTTTCCTTGCTTGTATTTTTTAATAAATTATATGTTTTTGTAAGAAAATTTCGAAAATCTATTGGATTTTGCCCACAATAGAAGGCACTAAAGTCAGCATATTCAGTAAATGCAAGTAATGTTTGTCTTTGATACAAATTGTAACTAACTACTGCAACTAATAAAAATGCAGGTTCATTTGAAAGTACATGATCCCAAAAGATTAGCCAGTGACATTTTTGTAAAACTTCTGAGAAGGCAGTTTGCAGTAAAGACCAAGCATATATTTTTGGCGTTACATCATTTTTGTTAAAATGAGTTAAGAGTTCAGGGTCATGTTCAAGAAGCATATTTTCAATTATTCCTAGGATGTTAAGTGGTAGTAACGGATGGTACTCAAACCAAAATTGACAAAAATTAACTGAAACAAATATTAGATGATATTAAATAATATTCTAATGTGTATTGTTAGTTTGATAACTACAGACAAAAAGAGAAGAGTTATTTATATCTTTAAGTAATAAAGTTAAAGTCTAATATTTCTTCAAATTTCTCCAAAATTTTCTTTTATTTTTGAAATTTTTTCTATAATTTTTTTAATAAATTTCTAAATTTTCAAATAACATTTCATAACTAGACATTGCCACGCAAAAAAATTTTCATATTATTTAAAACTGTGATTGTAGTAAATAAAAAATGTGCTTACCTAAAATAACAATTACAGCTTCAAAACACAAAATTGGTTCATTTTGAAAAAATCTTACAAATGGATAAACAAAATGTGGTAAATATGATACGGTCGCAAAATAAGGACACCAAACCACAATATTTGTCAAAATCCGTTTTAAATTCCTTAATTCCTGTAAATTTTCAATAGGAAATTTCTTCTCCAGATCATCAAATGGTGAGGCATATGTCATAGAGGTTATTGTGTCATATAAATCTTGACTATTCGGTAAATGTAAAATTGCTGCCCATATAGTTTTTCGATACAATTCCGGATATTCTCCGAACCCTTTCAAAATTCCTTTCAATTTATTGATATCAAGAATATCTTTAATCTGCAATTAAGAAATAAGAAAAATATTTTTTTTGTAATGTTTTTAATCAAAACGATTCTAAAATACAATCGATTAAATCAAATGAAGTTCTTTCTTCATTCACCTGTTCGTTTATAATTTTTGATTGATCCCGCTTCGCAATCAGAAAAGGTTTTTTTGATAAAACATATTTTTTTCCTTTTCTAATGTTTTCTTTCATTTGTTCTGCAGTGTATAATTGGATTTCTCCATCTTTTCCAAGGCACGCAATTAATTTACCCCGAGGACATAAAGCAAATTTCATGATTTCTGTTTCATTGAATATTTTATTGACAATGCAATCAGTTTCCATATTATAGAACAGAATTGTGCCATTACTTGCTAATATTGCCACAATTTTATTGCAACCTCCATCGAAGGGGTGGGAAATGAATTGCAGTTTTTTAATACTTTGTATGTTATCAGGTAAAGTAATTGTTTGCACAGTTGCCCAGACTTCTACAATGAACACAACTAAATTGGGAGAGGAACCACCTACAACCATAGCCCTTCCATCACTGAAAAGTAAAAGAAATTATTTATTAAACTATAAATTTGACAATTTTGACAACATTAAAATAATTTTGTTTAAGTTTAATATCACCTAGTTGGTAGTAAAATTTTTGAGCGTATAGATTGGATTCACTGATCTGGATTCTCAAGCGATTTTAATGTATTTTGCATATTCGTTTGACACCAGAATAATGTGAAGTAGGTCATTAATTTTCTTTGGAAAAAAGTTCAAAGACGATTTGTGATTGTCGAAAAATTTGTATGATTACATTCCAAAAATGTAATGGATTATTTATACTTACAGGGTAAAAGCAATAGTTTTCACTGATATATTATGAAATGCAGATGGTAGTAGTTGTTTCAATGGTTGCAAATTTTCCAAATTCCATATTTGGATTACATCATCTTGAAAACAAGCCAGAATATGATCAGAAACGGGAACAAATTGGACCTAAAGATATAACATGGGTTTACCATTTTTGAAACATTTTAATAGCAAGCTTAGTCTATATACAATTTTTAACAGGAAATAGCATGATCAAATAACAATAAAGCATAAAGACTTACCAAGGAAAGAAAAGTAAGATGTAAAATTAGGAACTATTTTTTTATTATTTGAAAATAAAGTTTGTTGAATATTCTTGTGATATGTTTAATTTATGAAACAAAAATATTGTAGATATTTAGATAAAGAAACAAACCAATTTTAAAACAGCCTCTCTCTCCAATTTAAGATGTTGCAACTGCTTTTGCTCATTTAAATCCCAAATTATAGCTTCTTTCTCCGAGAAACTGATACAAATATTTTTACTTGAAAATGTAAAATCAAGTATAGGATAAACATGCTCTTTTAAACTCGTTACATATCCTAATTCTGTATTTAATAGATATATAACACCTTTATGAGTTCCAATAAGAAATTCATTTTCATTTTGACAGAATTTTAAAGTTGAGAAATCTTTAATTGTCTCCACAAACCAAAATTTGTTTAACTTTAAATCGATCACAAAAATTTGGCCGTAATGGTTTATAGCTGCTAATAATTCCCCTGTTACATTAAATGCAGCATGCAAGAATCTAATATTTTGTGGTTTAGTTTTTGTGTAGATTGTATGATTTATTTTCAGAATCAATCTGAAAAAATATTTTGATCAAAAAAAGGTTTGAGATTTTATGAATCTTTCTTACCCTTCTCTTGTAGGGGGTTTTATGATGAATGTTTCTTTTCTGAAATGGGTTTTGGTGCATGCTTCAGTGTTTATATTATTCATCACGGACTAATAAGTTTAGGGTAGTTACAAAATTTTATCAAATATTCAGTCTTTTAAATTTCAATGTCAACAATATGTGTATGCAATCAGAACAACCTCTGTGTAGGAAATTGAGTATAACATAACAATACAATTTTAAAATTTATTCTGACTTCTATCTTATGCCTATCATCATTTCTATTCTATAAATAAGTAAACAGATTTATTTATTACATTTACTTTATTTTAATTAATTGTAAATTAAAATTTGTTATTATTAGATATTGCTTCTTCAAGAAATGGTTTGGTATGTTTCTGCAATATTTTTCCATCGCTGTAGAAGGGTAGATTCTGGTTCTGAGATTAGTTTTGTGAAAAGTTTCCAACCTGGTCCTGAAGTAGTTAGGATGTAATTATTTTCAGGATCTTGTAGACTAGAATAAGCCCCTAGAACTAAAGACTGGCACAATCTTGCCATTATGCAAATCTGAAAATATAATAGAATTAATAAAAAGAAGTTGTTTAAACTGATTTGTCCAGTAAAACTGTTTTTCTGGGCAAATCAATTTATTGGTTTGTAGTGCATTTTTAAATAAAAATGCCTTCTGTAGGGACGTACTGTAATGTGGTATTTTTGATTTTAAATTTTTTAAATTCTTCTCTATTTGTCAAACTTAGATATCTGGAAATATGAAAAAATTTAAAAATATTAGAATTTACTTTAAAAGTTGCTTAATTTGGTGAATGTATTATTAGTTTGGTTTTCTGTGTTTAATTGGAAAGTTCTTTTATCTAATTAATTTCCTTTTTTTTAGTAATGAGATCAAAATAATATTGTAGCGAACCTATAGGCAACCAAATGTACATAATACGAACCGCGGGAACATTCTCGAATATAAGAGAAATTTCTAGGTGAAAAAAGATAGTGTATTATTTTAGTTGTAAAGTTCTAGTTATAATAAAGTTTAGTTTAAAATAAATTGAAAATTGAAACGTTACAATATATAGGTGCTTCTTAATTGGTTTCTAGCTTAGAATCTAATTTTATAATTATTTAGTCCTTTCTTTGTAAATAATTTGGTTTCAAAAATTAACGGCAATTAGGACTGTGATACAAAATTACAAAAATAAATTTGACATTTTAACAATTAATAATGCAAATGTCAACATCATTATATTTAAACAGATACTGAACTTGAATAAAAAAAATTAAATTTTTATAGTTAAATGTTAAATTGTAAAATTTATTTTTGCCTTGATGAAGCTTCCACCTATGTGATGCGAAACCTTGGCTGAATAAAATTTTGTATCACTGTCCTAATTGCCGTTAATTTTTTTAAACCAAATTACTTAGAATTTAACTGATTTTTATTAAAAGACCTAATGGATGCATGATTAATTTCGCACTTAAATGATTTGCGGATTATGACTAAATACAAAAAAATAGCTTTCAAATATGTTTATGTCTTTCTAGTAAGAATTGTTTTGGGCTTTCTATAGGTTGTCTATTAACCAAGGTAATGTGCTCATGTATTGATAGAACCATGTTTCCAAAATCTCTTTTTCCCTCATCATTTCTTATAATCACATATCCATGGAAAACTTTATCCAATCTACATTACGATTTCTTTATAAGTTTTTATCTTTCTCTTGCAGCAGATAAAAAGGATTACACAAATTTCTTTCAGGTGAGGCTTACAACATTTCATCTTTTGAAGCAGGAGGCCCTGGATCTTTCATAAAGTGTAGTAAACTGATTTTCTCAATTTCTGGGTTACAATCTTTAATCTTTCACCTGTCGATATAATCGAACGAAACACTTTCGCATATGTTTTAACAAACAACACATTACAAGTATTTACTACTACGAAGTACTTTTAATATTTGAAATTAGGTTTAGAAGCCTTTATTGAAAACAAACTAGAATAAAAGAAGATAATAATATATTGCAAAGAAAAATTGTTAATTCGACTCTCTATTTCTAAAAATAATGTAAATAATACAAGTTGAAAATTGTTTTATGGAAAAAGTGTCAATTTACGAAACGACAAAATGTTTGAGTGTGGCCTATAAGTACCTCGATAACACCTATGGATGTGTCGAAAATAATACTGAAATGAGTAATTTTGTACGATGTCGGGATTTGTTTGTCTTGATGCCAAAACTACCTATAATCAAACGGGAGATACCTAACTGGGCTGGGCCATTTTGAAAATATGCGGAGTCAAATGTCGTGTATTAATTTATTCATAGCTACTTATATTTCAATGCCAATATGATAAATCATGCAATATGTAAAGTGTAGAATAATATTTATAATGTAAAATTTATTTCCTTAATAGTTTATTAGGTAAATTATTCAAAAGTTGCCGCCTCAAATTGAAGCAAAGGATGTATTTATTTACACCAGTGTTATTTATTTGATTATATAAATAGATCGGCTTTCTTTGTAGTATTTAATAGATTCTATTGGTATATTTTAAGTGAAGCAAATTATATTTAATATTTAGAATTACAATATTAAACCAGTTGAGAATGCTTAGGACCATTACCCTATTACCAAAACGAACTTGAATATGAAGCAAATAAATAAGGCGGTTCCTTGTCATCCCCTCCACTCTCCTAACATTTTAAATTACATTAAAATGGTTACGGGATTCATTTTATTTTTATAGGTTGGCATACAACAATAACAAGCTTTATTAACGAGCTATTGGGTGGATGACGGATAACATAAGTTTATAGCCATCTAAATCATTAGTACAAAAAATAATTTATTAAAAATCCTATTTTATATATATTTTTTTTTTAATCGGACGGATACTCTCTACAGGTTCAAGATAAAAAATCCAATTCTGGCGAGTTTAGAACTCACTCCGCGGAAGGTCAAAACAAAGTTGGTCAAAATTATCATTGTAGAGGAATTAAAGATTTCAGTTTAGAAGAATAAGACAACGTATTGATTAGAGTAGATATTTTAGGTATATTTGTTAATAAAATAATTGATTTATTTTTAATATAAATTTCGATAGAAAAAAATTGTCCTAGGTTCCCCAAACTAAAAATATGAGAATTATGTAAAATATTGTTTTTTTTTACAAAGAGAAATTTTATTTTTCAAGTATTTTTGCAAAGTAAAAAATGTAGCTATTAAACGATAGATTAGAAAAGTAAAAAACTTAGTCAAAATATATATAAGCAAAAATACTTACTTTTAACACTGAAAATTCAAGTTCACTTATATCCCTGATTTTCTTATAACCTGCAAGAACGTATCCACCAACATCCAAATCCTGTCCCACTATCAACATATAAGTCATAGTGATTGCCAATTCATATAAATAACAAGATTTATTGGTATCTCCAAAATCTAAAATCCCAATCACATTCCATTCATCTCCTTCTAATCCAACCAAAATATTCTGTTCATTAAAATCTCCATGGATGATCCCTTCCTTAAATCGATTTGCTACTTTCAACACACGTTTTTCAAATTCATCTATCGTATCTTCAATCCACTTCCTTCTCTTTTCATCTTTTATAACAAAAAGAAAATTTCGTAATTTTGGCAATGAAGGTAACATCCAAACGGTCGAATGAGTGTCATATGCGGGATGGTGGAACTTCTGTAACAAAAATTATTACAAAAAAAAACAAAACATATTTAATTTTATTATGTACCTTAAGTTTATCATCCAGTAAAGCCACATACTTTCCCACATTATAAAACAGTTCTGGACTACTAGGAACTTCATGTAAAATTGTACCTGGTAAAAATACCATTAAACGTACAACATGTTTTCCGCTGCTTAATATTTCCACAGAGTAATATTTTCCTTCGCAATTTTTGATAGGAATAGGACATTTAACTCCATTATTACCTACAATTATATTATTATTATAAAAAGATATCTATTTACGTGTTTAAATATTTATTAATTAATATTGCAATTCTTACCCAAATACAACAACAATTCATTTTGTCCTTCTATAAAACCCAATTTTAAACTATCGAGATTATTTAATATTTTCAAAACAAAGGTATCACCAAAATTCTCAAACTCTTTTTCGATTTTTATTTTGAAATTTTTATCATCATACCCATTTAATTCTTTAATTTCTATTATTTTTAAACCATATAATTTGGAAACTAATTCATGACACTTTTCTAATTTTATTTGGGGTCTAATGCACTCTCCTGGCTTCAAATCTGTTTCTTGAAGCATGTTCCCAGTTATACTGAAGAATAAGTCTCGGTTTGGTCTATTCGCAAGCGTTTAATTTTATTATCACGACTGATAAGATCAAATAATTGAATGAATAGAAGTAATTTGTGTGCATAACAGTGTGTTAAACGATACAAATGAATAGTTGTACATTATGGTTATTAATGATTGAATAGAAAAAAAGAACAAGATTTATCATTGATTGCTATTGGTACGAATATAAGTAATAATTACACAAAAATATGTTTATTTATATATTTTCCATTAAAAGTTTTATTTACTTATATTCGTATATTTAACATTGAGTTTGTACACATTAGAAACCAGATTTCTATTGGGGTTGCGGGGGTTATGGAAGGGCGCACGTTTATTTATTTTCAAATAAGAAAGTAAATAACAAATTGTTTACCGTTAAATCAATAAGCGACTTCTTAAGAAATTAAGAATTTGAAAGTACGATAACAAATTTTATATGATTAAAAATTTCAAAAATGTACGTTTCATTAAATATGTCATGATAAGAAAAATACATATTGTGTTAAAAGTAATAAATGAAATGTGCACCATGTATGCTTGAACAATAAAATAATATAATGATTATGTGTTATTTATCTTTTCAATTGATATTATGAAATTGTTTATTATTCTTACCTGCGCTATTAGATGGATCTAATTTGATATAAGACAGTTATGTTGTAATGTGTGTAATGCTTTGCAGTATTGTTATCTTTTAGAGCCATTTACTCTATTTTTGGCCAAATTATGAATAATAAATTGTATATTTTCTGAATGTTTATCGATATTTTCGTTTATTTATATATTGGATATCTATTTTACCTTAATATAAATAATGGAATTCAAACAAAGTTGGAACCAAATTTTTTCCAATAATTAATATATTATTTTACTAACCGGATTTGACAGCAATAACTTCCTAAGCTCATTGCAGTCTCCCCGACATGAGAAAATATCTTACAATTTATTGCTATTAAATTATAATATTATCTGTTCGCTGAGAAATTTATGAACAATTCTTAATAAATAGATTCTTGACGAGCTCTTGGTCGCGAAATATTTGATTATTAACCCAAATTTGTTTGATCAAACTCGATGATATAAGAACAGCAAAATACTAATTGGATATCAACTTTTGAAATTTCCTAAGTCTATCAGATCCTGTGAGTAATATAAAAATAAAATCTGAAATTTGTGTAAATACAGTTCTGTATACCTACTTTATTCTCCGCGCTATCTTTCAATTCCTTATATTTATAAAGGCCTAATATCAAAATGTGTTGGAGCAAATTTGGCTTAAATTTATCTATTGTTAGCTTTTCCTTTATGCTTTCTTTTTGAATTAGTTTTTAACTTGTTAACTAATCTATTGTAGCACAGCCAAAATATCAATTTTTTGCGTAGTTTCTTTACCGGCAAGAATATAGATATAGATATTGGCAGATATTTGGCTACTTGATTTATGTCATAACTACCAAGGTCACGTAAAACCGGGGTCACAATATCAAAAGTACCGGCACATAATATTTTATAGGTCAAAATTAAATATTTTTATGAACCATTTTTGAATGAAAATAGAGTTCAATTGCGAAGCGGTTTGATTCCGCAGTATCTAATAGAAGCAGTAACGCAATGAAGCACTCATTTTTTAATTTTTAAAATTTTTAATTTTTGCTAGAAAAAAGTTCCAAAGGTCGAAATTTTTAAAATCTCAAAATTTTAAATTTAAATTTATTTTAGTTAATTTATTTTTATTAGGAGTTGATACGCCCAG
Organism: Coproporus ventriculus; assembly: GCA_027574865.2. Classification (NCBI taxonomy): domain Eukaryota; kingdom Metazoa; phylum Arthropoda; class Insecta; order Coleoptera; family Staphylinidae; genus Coproporus; species Coproporus ventriculus. The sequence goes on from JAODAH020025443.1 coordinate 55,910, forward strand.
TTGATGTAGAACCCCCTTTCTATGGGGCGGCTGATTATTTTTTTCTTCACTCAATGTAGAATTACTAATTTATGGAAAAAAATCGACTGGCTGGAAATGGTTTTATAATTTTTTTTTTTTATTCGCTTCCAACTTCCCCCTTACAACCCTCACTCGGGGTGCGTCAGCTGACCGCCACTTTCATTGTTAATAAAGGCTTCTAAATAGATACAATAAAAGTTGAGCGACAGGAAAACACTGTTGAAAATGGACCCTGCCTCTCGGACTTTAGCAACTGAAACAAAAAGTAAGCAGAACAATCAATGACGGCAGAAGGAGACAATAATTAACTAGAAGTATGACTCACGATCGAGCTAGGATAGTACAGAACCTAGGTTAATCAAAGCTCGGTTAATCGAGACTCTACCGTAATTCAAATTTTTTAATTTCAGAAAGCTTAATTCCTTCGACTTCGATATTTTCTTTAATAATGCAGGGAAACTTCACTACCCAATAAAGATGAAAACAACACCCCATGAAGAACCATCTCTTAAAGAAAAGTCTAGTAAATGTTTAAGTCAAATAATTGAAAAGCAGCTAATATATTTTCAAGAAAAACAATAAATAAATTGAAAATATATTCAAATGGCATCATATGATTTCTTACTTACTACTCGACCAACAAGCGTAGAATCTGAAAGAGCTTTTTCCGCAGTTGAATTATTTTTGACAAAAATTAAATCACAATTAGGAGATGAAAGTTTAGATAAACTATGTTTATTGCGTGTTTATTTTTTACAAAATTAAGATTCTTTTCTATGGATTCGGGCTCGACTATTCCAAGAAAAAAACCGAGTACTCCCAAACCCTAGTGATATGATTTTTTTTTTCAACGGGTGTTTACGTGATTGTAGGTTTGGTGAAGGTTGAAGAGAAGAAGCGCATCGCAGCTCTCAAGTTCTATTTGCTTCCTGCTAAAACTCCTTCAAAAGTTATTGTTTTTTTCAAAATGTTGCCAAGGAAGAAATTACTAGTAAAACATGAACTCATGATTGGTATTCCCATTTCTGAAGAAAAAGAATTTGCTTAAACAATTTTTCCATATTTGTGGCGCATATCAAACGATTAGGTTGAAAAAAAAAACTTAAAAATTTATGTCATTAATAAGTTGCCAGCCAATTCAATAATTTTCGTGATTGACATGTAATATTTCAAAATTTTTAAAATAACTTTATGTAACAATTTATTAGTCAACGAATATCCATTGTTTTTTAACTTGCATTTCGATAGAACTTCGAAATTATAATTTTCTGTTATCTTTTTAGTCAAAGCATCAATTCTAACTCAACTCAAATTTAGCATATACGTGCATATTTAAACAATAATTATTTACTTACCTTTAATAAAACAATAAAACAGTTTCAACATGGAAACTACTCATAAAACAATCTGCGAAACAATTATAAAATAATTAAACAAAACAAATATTTTTATTGTTATTATTTTCTTTCATATTTTTTTTTTCAAATAAACAATTATATTTTTTTGTTCGTATAATTTTTTTATATAACATAATTAACAGGGTCTTTTCGATCTCATATCAAGCACCGATCCGATAAAAAATAATAAATGACAAATATTTCTTTTTTCGGTGTTTGAGGGATTGTTTTCCTTGAATTACATCTAATAATATTGTATGCGACCATAATTCAAAATACACTAAACTTTAAGATATAATACCAAACATAATATTTTAAGGATATAAAACAATTTAATAATTTTCTTAGTGAATTATGTTCGCATTTTCTTAAAGACTAAAGGTTAGTTGTCATAGCGCTTTTTATTATCCTGGAATGAAGCACATATTTAGTTTTTAGGCAAATATATAACAATATTTGACCATTTTGTAGAGAAGATTATATCATGAGAATTATTTATTTAAACTAATAAATGCAACTAGGTATTAAGAGATCTTTTGAAGTAGTTTAAAAATGTAATAAGAACTATAATATATAATATGTATTATACAAAATTTATATTTAATATAATATTAGTGATTATTTTAAATATTATTTTGTTATAAAAATGTTATAACGCAAAAAATTTAATCATAACATATATTTAGATTGTGATTTGTCAATTTGAAGAATAATTTTCAAATATTTTTTGTTTGTTTTTAAGTCATATGTTAATAATATTAATTAATAGATGTTTAAAATTTCAAAATATTCAATTGACAAACAATAAAGTGAATTGGCCATATATTAAGTTAAAATTGCTTATTTGAGGAAATCATCGGCAATTTTAGTTGGCACAATATTTCAAATTAAAATATAGAAGATATTATATAGTATATATCATACATTATGAAGATTATAAAATAATAAATAAATTCCCTTAAAGCAATTAGGGTATATAATTTATAGAAAAAATGGCAGTGAAAATGCAAATTGAAATAAAAATTTGTACATTTAAATTCCATGATATAATCCACTTTTTAGTACATATTGTATATATAATATATTTTTTTTAAATATCATATTTTTTTATAAATAGGGATTTGTTTGTTATTTTTTTTTTTTAATTTAATTTAAAATGTCTGCTTTACAAGCTGACATTTCAAGGCATAAGTAGGAGGGTCCACAAAAAATCATTAATTGCTACTTGTCATCTAAAATACATCCTAGACTTTCTGTCCCTTTCATTTTCAAAACCTGAAATAAATTTTAAACATTAAAAAATTCTTTTTATAGATACATATATTAATAATCGTCAGCACCCGAAATAAAGGTAACATAATCTATGCCGAAATTATTAATTTTATCTAAGATGATTGATGTTTTTCAATAATTTCGGCATTTTTTAATTAGTTCTATATTACAAATAATTAACTTGAAGTTGGCTTAAAATTTTGATATTTATTTAGTGGCTTTCCTAGGTCTTGTGAAGTTATCAAGTTACTTAATATCAAAAAGAAATTATCATAATATATCGTGATATAAAGTTTTATGGACACAAACTGTATTTTGCACCCCGATTTCTAAAAGCTTACTTTACTTCTTGATCAGATTAAAAAATATTAAAAATAATTTATGTTTATTATTTTTGAATAGAATATTTTAAAATTGTTTTGGAAGTATTTTGTTTTTCTAATTAAAAATATATCCAAGGATTATATTATTATTGATATTTAATGCAAATTAATGCAGATACAGTACAGAATTATATACCTATAGCCGAGTTTCTTTTCCAAACTTGATTTCTATATACAAATTAATTAAAAACAAAGAATTTTGTGCTGTTTTACCTAGAAATGCCACCAAAATTTCGTACAACAGTTCCATTAGCTTATACACTAACAAATTTTAGTTGGCGTGTTTCTTAAGGTGCGTATATATGATAAAATAAATCAATAATATTGTAATTTATGCTTAAATATTGTATAGCGACTGTTTGTAAACGTATTTTATACCTCTTGATATAAGATTTAAATAAGATTTCGATTAACACATTTAAAAATCTGTCTTTAACGAAAAGTTATATAAGTTATTACTAAAGAAGAGTTTTCGCTTTTGCAGAAATTTATTTTTGGTGTGTTAGAGCAATCGATGTTATTTAAAAAGTTATGTAAAGCAGAGGCTGAACAATATTGCATAACACATGTCAATATTTAAATATACGTTAATATTTACATTAATGTTATTTAACATTCCATCCTAAACATACGGCACCTTCATGATAAACGCCAATTTTGCTCCATAGAGCGACGCTAATGAAATCTTTGCACATGTCAATCAAACTACTTATTTTCATTTTATAATACAGAAATATTGGAATGCTTTATGTCTCATCCCATATACATCTTCTTATAACATAACAATAATTATGCTGCACAACAAAATTTAGTTAACATAAAACTTAAAACAGCTTTATAATCGCACTAACTACAATATGTTTGTGAATCACTATTTTTAGTGTGCGGGAATATTTCAATATCGGCACATAACGAGAATGTAAAAATCAGGAAAATTTTCTTTCCTGAGATATTCCAGCACACTGTGCGCAGAAAAATTATTTAACAAATTATCAGTCTTGAAAAATATGTACATGTAGACCAGCTTTCAACATATTTTATTATAATTTACCAACTACTATTGCTAAGTGCAGCACTTTCTTTAATATAATACACGAAAAATTCGAGATATAATTAGAGCTGATATAATTAGAGTTTTTGAACACACACAACATAACATGTTTTTGTTGGATTCTTGCCACTGTTCCTTAACACTTATTCATCCAGTATTGCAGGATTTACAGCATTGCTGCTGGTAACTGTGTAGTCGACACATGTGCATTGCCTTCACATTAGGGCAGAACATTGAATGATCTTTGCATTCTGTTTCTGAAAATAAAATTTTATTTAGCTATTGGTATAAATCATCATTATCATTATATTAATCTCAACATTGAAATTTAGGTCTCAATAAAGGAAAAAACAATTCTAGAATTGAAAAAAAAACATAAGGCAGCTCCAACAAAGAACTTTACTGCTTAAACAAAAATTTTCTTACTAGCAATTTATATATCTATTTATATTAAACTTCAATACTTAATAACACAATTTGACTAATAAGATTTTTTTTTTTCATTTGCCGAAATCCGAGGAGTTCGAAATGTGAATTGGTTGCACGGTATTCTCGAAGTCGGCAAATCTACATGTACTAGTCCATTCATCATTCGACGAATAATACTACAAATAATTCGGCAACTACTAAACTTCTCAGATATAGAGAAGTATATATAGAAATTGAGTTATTGAGGTTATTAAAACCTTTTTCCATAGTGGGACAATGTAATCAGCAAACTTTACACATGCAATGATGAGTGGACTTATTCATACTTGTGGATTTGTCGAATATTGATGAGTATCATAACGCAATATTTACCGTAACCCGAGAACTGCGGATGGTTTGCTCGTGCAAAGGTTATTGAAATTTAATGATGTATCTATTTTCCACAAATAAGCACATCAAAACTATAGAAGCTCTTTTTTTTATTTCAACACGGCAGAGCATACTAATAAAAATTGCAAAATATGTCTCCAGAATTAGCGAGCTTCAAGATTTTTTTAGTCTACAGTCTATTGATCTTGCATTTACGATATACCGCAAAGACAAACCTCTTGGTCTTGTAATCTGTCCTATAGCCAGGACAGTAGAGGGTGAATATCGACCTTCATTTCTAAATCTTGGTGAATTATGATGATTTTCATCTGAAATGTAAAAGTGCTTTCTGACTTTAGGTGTGCAGGGAAATTATTTTGCGTGCTTGGAAATAAGCTATAAAGCATAAATTTTTTTAGATATTAACATATGCAACATAGTAATCAAGAATAAATCATGACATTAATGTTTGTATTAGATATTAAGATTTTGATGCTACGTGGCTCTTCATATTTTAGAATGTAAATTAAAAAATAAATCAACAATAATCTATTATACAAAATAAAGTGAAATACATACCTTCCACTTTTGAACACGGTGGTCCATTACAGGATTTCATAACAGGTGGACGTGGTTCTTCTCGGCAAGCCGACCCCGCGGGTTTTTTTGTTCCAAACCATACACATTGCAAAATTCTGTATTTAACTCCTTGTGTATCGCAAGGTGCTGAACACTACAAAATCATAAATAATTATACTTTTCACTTATCACATTTTTATAATTACCTTGGACCAAGGTCCAACCTTCCATTTTCCTACACATTTCTCTGTATAACACTCTTGCCTATGTATTGGGCGCTCGTCGATATTACACTTCCCATTTGGAACGGTGCTATTTCTACCAATTTGGCATTTTACTTCTCTCCTTTGCATGGCTAATATTACAAAGAAAAAAAAAATTGATTTTCATCGAAACTGTATTGTATATGCATACATTGCATACCTGTATTCAATGCAAAACATTTTGAATGTTTACAAGGTGTCCAAGGTCCGATAACCCATTTTGGACATTCTTCTAATCCGCACTTTCTAATCGTAGGTGGAGTCTCCAAACCGGCATCTTCACACAAATTACTTTCCACTCCTTGAGTTTTGTTATGTAGTCTCACCAAACATTGTGATTCTCTCATCTGCAATCCAGTTCCTCCACAAGTTTCCGAACACGTTGACCATTCTGTGATGACCCATTCAAATTTTAATTGCTCCGCCAATCCTTTTCCTAGCACAACGACAGATTCATCTTCACCCTCCTCTTGATTCTCCGGTTTGTATTCCGTTGTATATCCTTGGGTTTCATCTGGAAAGGCCACCATCCGGTGACCCCGGGAGTTGCTGAACGTCTGAAAGGGCCACAATTGCTGTGCTTCTTATTATATTGGTAGTTACTCAGAACATGTTAGTTATATAAGCAAAATAGAAAAATAAATAAAACAAAAATAAAACGTGTTTTCAAACATGCAAGTTAAGCTAAGTAAGTGTTTATTGTTACCTAAGAAAGTGTTTCAGTGGCAGCGGATGTGCAATAATTACATGTACGTATTAATTGAGATTTAATTAAAAATGTGTTACATTGCGTGAAACAACAACAAAAAATAAACTCTAATTAGAATAGCTTTAGAAACCTCACCTGTAAATTGGAAATTAATTGCTGGAAGTGGGGCATTACCCGACTACCAGAAGAAGAAGCTTCACCAAAAGCTGGTTTATGAGCATCAGTAGAACTAGTTGGTAGATGAGAGGATACCAACTAATCCAAGCAGCATTAGTACGAAAAGTGTTAAGTGTTAGTTAAGCAATTACAATATTAAAAGCGATTAGTTTTGCTAACCTGGTCATGATCTGAACGTGGGGTGCTAGTTTGGGGTTGCCAAGCATGCAAATTATTTGAATCTATTTTTGGACTTGCTATTGTAGGGCGCGGATTTTTCTTGGGTTGTTTTTTCGGCATATCTGGCCTCCTTTCGTGGCTGTGATCATCAAAAATGGGATTAATATCTTCTCTTTCTGGATGTACATCTGATATTTCGAAATCTACCCTATCAGTTCTGTAACCGGCTTGACGTTGTACTTCCTCTGAATTTATGAATTCTCCTGGCTTTGGTCGTACTGAAAGTGTTAAATCTGCAGAAGATCGGCCGGCCACGCATGTATACACACCACTATCACGATAAGTTAAATTTTGAACACGCAGGGCACCTTTCTTAGATGTTTTGTACTTTTTGGATTTTTGGAGGTAATTATGGTCTTTGGCCCATTGAATTTTTGTTCGGTTAAAGCGTTTCACAGGACATTTGATTTTTATTATAGTTCCATGGAAGACTGTTGCTGCCCCTCCTACTTTAAGCGAGATTTTTTTCTGTTTTGGATTATGTTGTATGAATGTTCCGTTTGACGTTTCTATTATAGGTTTATCTGTGTCTAGAATACAGCTTTTTGTATTGCATGGTTTGCGATCTTGAGGTTTTGGACTTGGACACATGTTGTTTGATCTATCAACTGTGTGATTTTGTGCCATTACTTGTTTACACTCAACTTTTCTAGTTTTTTCACCACCACCACAAACTTTAGTGCACTTTGACCAATCTGAAACACGCCATCTTACTGGACAGTCAAGTACATTGCAGTACTGTCGATCAGGAGGTGGTGGTTGGGGACACATGTTGTTTGGAACTACTACAGTGTTAACACCACCTTGAGTTACTTCGTGGATGCAATTTACTTCACGCGTTTGGATTCCTATTCCGCATGATGCTGTGCATGGTTGGAAATCTGAATAGTTCCATCGTGGAGGACAAGGATGATCATTACATGTTCTTATTAATACTTCAGGTTTTAGTTCTTTTGGACATAAATAGGGCGAAGCTACCTGTAAAGAGAAAAATATCACATTAAAAAAATTATTAAGAGTTTTTTATGCTAATAGTGAACTTTGTTTGGAATAGAAAATTGTACTGAGAAGATGATTTGTTTCAAAAATTTTAGTAGAAATAAGTTGATTCTTTTTGTTAAAAAAAAATTAATTTTTAATTTTGTGGAAATCTACTAGATTCTAAATACAAATATGTAGTCTTTCAGCAAATTCGAAGACAAAAATTTGAAATTTTATAATGTATCGATTTACAAATGGAGCGCGCATCTTCCTTAATAGAGTAAATTAAAATAGTTTTAACTTACTTTCTGAGTGTCATCTCGTACGCAGTTAATTATAAGCTCTTGCACTCCTCCTAAGCAGGTTGCACTGCAATGAGTGTATCCTTGTTCCTTCCAGGAGTAAGACTTTCCCGGTATACCAGACGCAACTCTTATATTAGGTTCAGGTCTATCTGGATCATCTTTGATATCAATCCTTTCCGAACTGCAAGGTTCCATAAAACATTTTTCTATTTCGGATGGTTTGGGTCCTGAACATTGTTTATCCGGTAACTTCGCAATAGTCCTTGAAAATTCTAAGAATATCTTACAATGTACCTCGCGTTTCCTAATCCCTTCACCACAAGAAACACTGCATGGTCCCCATTCTTCTGGTATAAACCTACAAATCATACATTAACAATTTCCACATGCATGTAAAATCTGGCGCTGTCTCGGCCATTCCAACAATAAAAATCTTTATTAAAAAAGAACAACGCTAGATTAATAATAAGGGGTGGAGTGAGGGTCATTGGGGTGAGATAGCAGGTTGAACATGCCGTACCTACCAAATTCACGAACTTTTTAAAAAGGGGCCCCATTCGAATACGCGTCAATCAACGCCCGGTTTGATTACAGGCAATTTGATAACTTAATGGACTTAGTGTGTACTTGTTTGCATAATTAAAAAGACAATCATATCATCCCGAGTAATCGAAACCATTCAATTATTAATGTCAAAGTAAATATTTAAAATACAATTATACACTCGGTGCTCGTGCTGAAAGTTGCCAACACATGTAACATTATATTTGATTGGTACATCTCTGGAGTAGAATCAAATTTATTGCAAAGTTTCTAATTCATTTAAGAATTTTGACACGCGCGCGAATTGTTTACTAATTTGAATGGGGGTAAGAATTATTTGCAGAGGGCATGAGGGGTAGCTAAAACAAAGCATTATAAATATGTGGTGTGGGGGTATAGTGATGTGCTTAATGCAGGTTTGGCTTGTGCTTGTATATTTTAGAAGTATAAGAAAAGCAAATCTCATCATGTTGGTTCTGTCTTGGTGTAAATTTTATTTCCAACATTATATTTTAATATGTTGTAAAAGCATTTACTTTCTATTCCTAAATATGGACAGTGTGCCCAACAGTACTTAAAAATACAAGCAAAATCAATCAAATACTAGAAAAATTTGAAATTTGTATATCTTTTCCATTAAATTGATTGGACAAGTTTGTATTTTCTAATATAAATTTGCCGCTTTTTAAAGTTATCGTATTATTTTAAGTTAATTATTAAATATTTAGTAAATTTTGCATTTTTGAAAAAAGATTTGTCTTGAATTACTTAATTTAAAAGGAACATGTAACTTTATTAAAAACAAAAGATAATGAGAGAGCGATATAAAAATGTGAGTAAATGAAAATAAGGAGAGGAAGGCACAGAAAGCAATTTGCGCAGATGGATCGAAGAAAAGAAAGAGAGGACAGAAATTGTAAGGAATAGACAAATTATAAATTATGATTAAAAATTGAAATATCTGTTTAATTGAAACGTTTTTTTAGTTTTGTAAATTGATCTATATAACTAATTTGTTAAACAAATAATTTTCCTTCAACTTTTCAAAAAAAAAAAAAATTACTATTGTGAATCACAAACTACAATTAATGTTAAACTAAACATAAACAAATTAATTAAATTACATTTTTTCTTGCCCTTTTTGATACTTGTATATTCTAAAAGTCATAAAAATTAATAATATTGTAATTCTGTTGTATCTCATATTGATTTGCAGCTAATATTCATTATTTCAAAAATTTGGTAAATACTAATTAGCATAAGAAAAACGATAATCTTTTATTTGTATTTTTTTGTTCGCTTGATTTTAATTAAATTTTGTGGAAAATACATGATTTAGGTATGGTAGCAGTATTACATTTATTGGTGAGAGTTGTTTTATAACTAATTATACTTTCAGTAAATTAAATTTGCCTTTCATAATTTGTTAATTTAATTTAATATTTCAAATCAGATTCCCTTCTGTTAAAAGTTTTCCTCTATATATTAAATGTATTTGAATTTTCATTGATAGAAAATTTATTTGAACACCCAGGTAAGCAAATATAAATGGCTGAGAATATTTTTTGAAAATTTTGAGAATTGTATTTTGGAAAATCTTATTATGACTCGAATTTTAATGTCGCATAAATTTTTAAATCTGTACTCGCATTTTATTATAAATAGCAATGCACTTTGTGATAGAAGCAGTAAATTTATTTAATGCTCCTCGTACTTTAGGTGCATCATGTTCCACGGCATTTGATGGGATTTAATTTATGAAAATGTTGGAAATAAAGTGAACACCGGCATGTGAGAGTATCATATATAGAACTGGTGCAGTGTGTGACAGAATCAGAACAGAACGAGAAGGTGAAATTATTATATTATAATAATAGAGATAGATAGAGAGGATGTTATAGAGTTTAGCTGTACCTCACATATACCCAACCGCAGGCAAAGAACACTTTGAAATCGCTGAAAATACAATGCACACATAGCGACATATAAAACACATCGATTAATTAATTAATTAAAGTTGGTATTTAAACTAATTTTGCAGTAATTGTTATGCGTGTGCGGATATGCGGATGTAACGAACATTGCAGAATTAATTTCTGCCCGAAAACAACGATAATGTGCTGCATTGGTCGTTACAATTAAATTATTTACAGTGGAAAATCGGATTGATGAAAATGACCAAAAATGATTGGAACTATAGGTGTCGGGTTTATTATGTGGTCTGCCAATTAATTTTATTCTAAATGAAATAAAACAATTTAAATGTCGCTGTTGATGAAACGGGAATGGGGTAAGCGTGTTGAGGTGAATAAAACAAAAAGAAAAATAAAGTGGAGTGAAGCTACACGTAAAGCGTGGAGCGGAATGGGTGTAATAATGGGTTTACTTACGTGCTTTCTGAAGGTACAATCTGTTCTCCGATTAAACGCTCGGCGTGTGCGGGGGCTGGTGGTGGATAGGGTTGGATCAGTGGTTGGGTGTGGTACAATCCTGGTAAGAGCTCTTCTCCATGGTCCTCGATGTGGAAAGGGCATTGTATACCGGTGGAGCATGGCTTCGTTGGTGACGGCTTTGAGTGTGCGGAACATTGATTGCTCTCTTGATCGTTGTGATCACGACACTCTATTACTCGCACCTGGACGCCTTCACCGCACGATACAGAACACTGAAATGACGCATTTATATAAATCTTATTCGTTTTAGATTCATATTATTATAAAGTTAAAGATATCAAAATGCAAAATCTCACAAGGATTGTTTAATATCGTCGTTGTTAAATCGATACCGCCGAACTGTATTTTTCTCTAAATGTGTTCTATAACATTCGAAAAATCGGCATTAAATTAAGTAGTTTATTTTGTTCAAAATTCAATTAATTCGTTTTTTTTTATTGTACGAACGTAAATACTGTTAGTAATGTTTATAAAAACATTTTAAGAAGTTTTTATAATTTAATAAAAAAGTCATTCCCAAGAGCTTAAAAATTTTAATATTGTCCTTTACGTATAATGCTTTTACATATTTACAATGAGAATTTGGCAACTTCTTTATTAAATATTAAACTTATTAAATATTAATAAATTAATAATGAATTAACAAGGATTAAATAAAACAAGCTGCGAGATGTGAGTTCAGTATTATACGACTGCATTGGCAGTTTAAGTTTGTTATATGAAACTAATAAACTAACAATCCTCAATTTAATGATACTTAACTGTATTAATTGTCAACAAATAAATTGGAAGAAATGAATTGTATTTTCTGTATCCTAATATAGATGAAATTAGATGCCTTTTATAGTTGTGAGATTGTTAATTATTTTAAATTTTTTAAACCTGTCACTACCCGTACTTTAAAATTTAGTAAAACTGAAAAATTAAAAAAAAACTAGATATATCATAATAAACCTTTTATGTCGCTCTGATGCCTCTCTCAGAAATTAGACAATGAATGTCTCGACGAATCTTGACGAGACATTTGTTCATCAATGTTGACATTTCTTATGTGTTGGCCTACTTTATTGTTTATTCATCTGAAAGAAGTCAATCGCGTGGTGCTATTTAATTAATTGTATAACTAAAATTTAACGAACAGGTTTGGAATTGAAACACGAAAACCGATACCAAGGCGAGATATGGCGAACACATTGGCATCATGTAGTTCCAACAAATATGGTGAGTGATTGGGATACATGACCAACTTCCAATATATAGGAGTTCCCTCTTTTAAGTTGGCCGACGTTGGCCAGGTTTCGTTTCGGTCTCTCGAGTCAAAGGAGATTTACTAAATTTTGTTTACACAATTAATTAAATTGAGCGGTACTATTGACTTCTTCTAGATTGCAATTCACAAGAAATGTCAACAAAAGCCGACACTTGTTGAGAAGTTAGTTCAATCTATGGGAGCTACGTTGGTTGAACAAGTATGTTGTCAGAAGAGGCATTATTAGATAGAATGTTATAATTCATGTAAATTAATTTGAAAAATTGTAGAATGGTTTAAATTAGCCGTACGTACTTTAGCTTTAGTATTCCTAATTTTGTATCATTAAGATGTTTTTTTCTAATCACAATATTATTTTAATGAAGATGGTAAAGGAAATCTTGAAAAAAAAAATGAAAATTCCACTCGCACAGATTAAAATCGTTGAGAACCAAATAATAAGATTTGAAGTAGAGTTCGGAATTCGATTTGGCCGGTGCTCAAATTTGCATTTTAATAACTTATTGGACCCGATCAAATTCAAATATGGAATTGCAGCTCGAATTAATTAAGTTCCGCGCAAATTATCAAGAAGTTTGTAAGATTATAAAAGCAATTAGTTCTAACCAATTACTACGAATGACTGGTTAGGGATCCCCTTTTATTGACATATCAGTTGCAGATATTACTATTCACATCAAACTATTATATGGTGCGGATCACATTACTGTTACATACTATTTCAACTACCAAAAACCGTAATAACTATTTAGCAACATGAAAAACGTTGCTTCTTTTTGTTAAATGTTGCTTAATTAATTTAGAAAGAAAACATCTTTTATTTGTGGCTTAATCCTGTAAGGAAATTTAGTGTACTGTTTACTTACCCCTGACCACTGCGATGTGTGCCATTTCGGACAATCAATTTGATTGCAGGCTTCCTGGAATCTCGGTTTGTGTCCACTGCATTTCTCTTCGTTGATCTGTAAAATGATAAATCCTTAAATTAGTTTCTTACAGTTATTTATGAGACAAAATTTAATCTCATTTTATAATATATGAAATTTTAAGGCGAATATTGGAATGAGGTTTAAGAAATTTTTCTCACATGAAAAGTATAAATGGTGTCATAACTGTGCATGCAATATTATCCTGACAAATTCTTTTTTTTATTAAATGTTCAACTCCAAATACATATGTTTTTTGATATTTTTTTATTTATCATCTTTTTTCTATTATGTGATTGTAATAAGCTAATTAAAGCCAAATAAGTTTACACTGGGCTCATTTTGAAACGCGTTTTTAAATTATTTACTGTTGGTATGAATCTTACTTTAACTCATCCCATGTGAAACAGACATCTAGTTAATGATACAACAACTGGTATTAATCTTGATTTAATTTAATCCTTCTTGTAATTTGTAAGAACTTAAGAAAAAAACATTATTTTTCTTAAAAGAAATTACTATCACATCCCTTATGCACATAATCTCTGTTTGCTCTTGAAGTTGAACAAATATATTCGCTATAAGATTTATAATGTGCCCAACAGAAATAAAATAAATAAAAATTCAGTAAATAAATTAAATTTTTTATTTAAATAAAAATGCACCAAGTAAAAAATAGTATAAACAATTCTTTCATGAGATTTTTCAGGAAGTAAATATGCACGTGCTTTAATCAATGCCTCACAAAATACAAAGTTTAATATGCTAATGTTGTTTGTATAAATAAAAAAATAATTACGTTATTGATATTTTCTGAATTAAATTGATTTAGAAAAAAAAAAGCTCGATAATTGGCTAACATAAGGATTTCATCTTGGGCGCAATAAAACCATTAGCCGATCAAATTGTCCGTATTTTCCCTTCTATCCCTCTATATTTTATATCATGAAATCGCAATGCTTTGACTTTCACAATTCTCGCGAGATTTATGTGACGGGTTTGGTGGATGAAAATCACACGCACGCTTAGGAAAGTCAAATAATTTTCAAAGTGTAAATTGTTAAAACAAAAGAGCGATGTTGCTCACATACTGAGTTCTCTTCATTCGCTTCCTTCTTGAATTATTTATCAAGACGACAAACTTGATTAACCCCTTTTAACTTAGAATATATCGAGTTAAATTAAAATAGATTTACTTACTCTGATTTTTGTATTGTTGGCTTCTTCCACGCAATGGACTTGGCGAATCTTTGAACCTCCACCGCACGTTGCAGAACAAGGACCCCATTCTAACACGTGCCATCTATAAATGAATATATAAATATAATAAGTAAATTATAAATTGAATGAATTTAAAATGAAAACTAGGGATAAAAATATATGATAAAAGCAGTGTTAAATCTAAAGAGTAAACTATGTTGTTATGATGTTCGGATGATTAGATTTGTGTTTTGTCCGGTAAAAAAAGGAATCGGTCTGTTGTAATCGGATGACTGAGTGTTTGCGTCTACAAAGTTTTCCTATACATCCAAAGTTACAAGGCGCACAGTTTCTTTTGAGCATCGTAAAAGTTCAGGAGCTCGATTACAATTGCGTCGAGGGCTGAATAAAAAGTTTCCATTATTTTTCTAGCACTCTGTGGTGAAACTTTCGGACGCACTCCATTTATATGAACTACATATTTCACTGGAGAACATTCTTTCTAACACAATGGATAGGATACGGGCCTTAATTAACATCTTAACTTACATTTCCAGGGCCAGATTTTACGATTATTTTCTTCCAGTTAATTAATTAAGAATAAAGCGCAACTTTTGCTTGCAAAAGGAAAAGAAATTTGAAAGAATTTTAAATTATAGTAATAAGTCTAAGGAAGTCTTGTTCAAAATCGGAGTTACAAAAACACAATACACTCCATTCATCGAAGCTGATGTGTATTAATTTGCTAGATAATATATTTAAGCAATTGTTCAATTGTAAAATAAAGTTTTCATTTTCAGTAACATCTTAATACTATCTAAATTAAAATTATTCTTCCCATTTGGATTTAAATATGTGCAGTTAAAAAATTCTTTGAATCTACAAACATACCCATTACATTTAGAATCAATCAAGAATTGAATTATAGGACAGAGATTCACCATTTTACGAGTATAGATTATACAAAATCATATTTGCTGCAAATCTAGATGTCGCTATGAAACATAATCAGTAATATATATACCTACAACTACATATTCGTTACGCTATTATTTTATTGATTAATTAAAATGATCCCATAATTAGTTTGGTAATTAATTCAGATTATGGTTTTATAAGCTTCCAGGATTAGTAATATTGTGTGTCCCTGAAATATTCTACTAATAACGTAATGAATTTTGTTTCGTATAACCTTTACATTTACATTATTTTAATTATCTCAACTGAATTTAATATTGTTTTATTGTAACTATTCTCTCTCTTAAATAATTTTCTACTTATATTTAAAGAATTTTCCGTATATATTAGGTTTTTCATGAGTATTTTTATAAGTTGGGATTTCTCTTTAAACCCTAATATTATTCAGATTTACCTTGAGCCTGTTTTTGGTTGGAAGAAATCCGCATATTCTAATTTATAGGATACTTTATGAAAATGTGTAACTTTCTAGTTGGGTGTACTTTCTAAACATATATTTTTTTGCAAAGAAATCGCATTCAATTCAGTTCCAAACTAAATAAAAATAACAATAAAAGAGTAAAGTAGTAGATGAAGTTTTTCTTACTTTGGTGGACAGTTGTGCATGTTGCAGGGAACAATGGACGCATCCGGTTTTTGCGATGCGTTGCACAGTTGCTCTTCGACCTCATCCCCGGACACTCGATTTTGGCAAACTGGACGTGACATTTTATATCCTGGAAAGAGAACATGTAGCAGAAAATTTTAATTTTAGTAGAAAATTAGGATGGATACTTACCTCCACCACATGTTGCTGAACAGAGGGACATTGGAGCAAGTGTCCAGTAGTATAAGGGACGTGAACATGATAATCCATCACCGCCGCAAACTCCGCAAGCATCGATTTGTTTATCAGATCCTATCCTTAAATCGCATCCCACCCTCTGAAAATTAAAAGAAATTGATGATATCTTATGGGTAATTAAGTGAGTTGGGAGGAGGAAAGAAATGAGAGGGCGGATTTATTATAGTCCGTGCCATTTTATGAGATTCCTTTTCCTTTTTTCGAGGTGCGAAAATAAATGTACGTTCCTTGGTGAATGGCGCGATGAAAGGGGGAAGAGTATAATGTAAGAGCCGGGAACATAACAAGCAATATGTCTGCGCTATCAGCCAGGAGGCTTACGACAAGCCAGTCTCCTCACCCATCAATATCTCCTAAAACCTCTGCGAGTAGGTTCGCCAGCAGGAACTGTACATTCATTTCATGAGTGTAGCAGTAAAGCAACGCGCATACCGAATGGTGATGAATACAAAATGCGGAGTGGCTCATTTTTATCTTGTTTATGAATATGCCCTTATTTTGAATACTGAACATGGTATGTGCGAGTGCCACTCGAGACATCCAAAGGGTTCCTGAAGTGTAGTCTCGGGATTTAGTCCCGTTTAAAAAAATCGTGTGAGATAATCCTGGTGGGCCGTTTATCGGACGACATTTTTCAACAAATATGCGATGCGGATTTTTAGAAAAATCCAGCGAAAGAAAAGACGAACTTCGCTTCTCGATCCAGTGAAATATTTGTACGGATCTTTTCAGTGCTTTTATCCGCGACAGAAAAAAAATCAACACCCAATAATGCATTCAGACATGATAAACTGAGCAGGCGGAAACCTTCCTAACAGTTACAACATTCACACTCAAATTTCACAAACTGATAGTTATTAGTTTGCAATTTATATTTTGATTTGATTTAATTTAGGTTTATCTGGAATGCCCAAATATCGATTACATAAGCTATTAAACACTCACCAATCCGCATTAAATATAATGGACGTCATTAGGTCACAAAACGATTTGCACGGCGTAGACATAAGCACCAATTTATAAATGGGCTGTCACGTTATTTGCTATTTAATTTAAATTGATATGTAGATACGTATACATATTTATTTCTATTAAAATTTCTTGACTGCATTAATGCTAATAATTTTGATATTACCCGTAGTTTCACATTATTTAGGAGATTATCAATTATTTGATAACTCCGTGTTTTCATTTTTCCTTAGTTCTAGATGTTCTAAAGGGAACTGTTTTCAACAGAAAAAGTATTTTATTCATTTTATATTTCACAAGATCGCATTTTGCTTACTTTACAGTTTCGGAATTGAATCGGTAGATAGGTATAAAATATTTATGCCCGGCGCATACACCATTTACACTATGCATATCTAACAATGCAAATCGAAATCACAATATCTATTTTTAATTAAGTCTTATTTCTTATATATTAATAATTATTCAAATTACAAGGCAAATTTTTTAGATTTTTAATTCATTGTAACCGAATTTGTAAATATTTTGAATTTGAAAATTGAAGTTTAAGGCTTCATTTCATTTTGAAAACTAGGTCAATTAAAACTCATCATTGCTTAGCTTAATACTTCAATTTACGTTTGCAGCATTAAAAAAGTTTGTAATTGTCACATTGATTAGTTTTTTTCATTTAGATTCGTTGGAAATTTTAAAAATTGTGAAATTTTGCCATTTTGTTGTTAATAATATATTAAAGTTTGATCGGCGTGCTGTGGTTCAATTTTTGTGCTATGAAGTTTTGCAACTATTATTACTATATAAATAATTATTAATAATTATTATTTATATTGACCTGACTGAAATTCTTTTTGGTGTTATAAAGATATGTGGAACGTAAAACCTGGAACGAATATCTGATATTTCGAAAAACTTTCGTGTTTGGTACAATCGAATAAAAAACACTATTTTAAAATTGAAATATCAGAAAGAATAAGTTAGTTATTTGTTGTTTCAATGCTCTAAAATTATTGTTAGTTTGAATTAATCAACTGTCTACGAAATGTAATCGATTAAAAAGATTTTCGCAAAGTCAACATTCTTGTTGAGTTTGTTCAGTCTGTGCAAAGTTAAACGTGGCATTGAAAAGCTGGTTATATAAGGGCTGCTTTTTATGCGCAATTGCGTAAAATTTTCCGTTGCACACGTCCGTGGGAAAATTTCAGGCATGTCTGCAACTTTTTTCGCGCGCACATTAAATATGCTTTTACGCCGATGGAATAGTTTGAGCTGGAAATTTTTAAGCGCCGCCTAGCGATATTAAAATATGCAAAGCCCGTACAAACCGTGGGAGGGAGCATTTTTCGGAGGAACATTACCCTGAATCCCCTTCCACCCACATCTGTTTTCTTTGAGAAATTGACTTTGCACGATGTGTACATAAGATACTTCTTATTTATTATTTTTTGGATGCAAACATCTATCTTTAAAATTTTAGGATCAAGTTTCAATTACCTGGCATTTTCCGTCAATGCACATATCGAGACTTCCGGGTCTGCAACGGGTCCCATCTTGAACTTTATCTGCTAAACGGGCCACTACAAGAACAGAATCTTCGTCATTGATATAATCAGCAGATGGTTTAGGTGTTCCCCTGCAGGTAAGTGCGCATGGTTCTATATCATCATAATGCGGCACCCATTGATAATGCGTTCCTTCATAAGGTGAAGAATTGAACGCAGCGCATTGATCTTCACGGAATTCGTGCGAATCTGGACATGGCTGAAAAAATAAACAAATACGTTACAGTAAATTCCTGATCTTGCCAAATTATTCTAACAAAACATTTTTATTGCGGCATGTACATTCATTAAAGTACAAGAAATAAAAATATTAGATGGTAATAAATTTTTATAAGGAATTCATTAAGAATCAACAGTAAATTATGTTATTTCCAATGTGAGGGAAGTTTTATTGTTAAATTTTATTAGTGCATCTAAATGCATCAATGAATTACGAATCATAAAATATTAGAATGAAGTTTAATGTTTGCCAAAGAAAAAGTTTAAGAGTTGATCTTGAAATAGTGAAATGATAATAAATGTCTAGACATTGCAATTGATTGGATTGGACAATTTTAATTTTAATAAGATTTGATGGTAAAATGTTATTTTATGATGAGTTTTAAAGAAGGCGAATACTAATACTCCAAGTAATAACATTGATTTAGTTGAAACAAGTTAACTATATCCGTAAGCACAAAAAGAAATCTACTTCATATGTGTAAGACGCGTAAATGCTTTTATGAAAATTATTAAAAAAAAAATATTTTTCAAGTGTGAAAAGAGAAATTGTTTTCAGATTACTTTTCGTGAAAATGAAAATGATATTTTGAACATCTTAATATTTTATATTTTATTACACTAATAACCAATACAATATTTATGACCAATGTGACAATTATTAAGTTTAAAAAAATTACAAATTCAAAACTTCAAATTAATTTAATATTGGTGGTTTGGTGGTTTTCTAAGTATTTGTTTTTTCTTAAATTGACAATTAATCCGGCTATTTAATATCTGCGAATAATAAACTACATAAAAATAAAGTATCTACATTGATTTCTTGCTAATAAAAATGGTTGCTTTCGTCTTACACATGATAGTTCCAGAGTAATTTCATTTCTCCATAACAGATTTTCTGTCGACTTTTGCTGTAAATGCACTAAAAGAAATTCGTTTCATTTATTGCATTTTATCTTATTGAATTGTGCAAATTCAGTACAGGATAAGAATTTAAATATATATTGAATTTGTGGAATTTTTTTATTGATTTAAATGTTTTTCATTTTATTAGAATGGCACGTACAGGATTTGTCCCTTTGCAAAATAAGCCGACAGTTATTTTTCCATTTATTTATGTACCTACATCCGCTTCGACAATCACGTCTGCTCGCTAAATACCCAACCACCCTTATTTGTACATTGGCAAAATAACAGCTCTAACACAATACTAAATAAACCATCCAACGTTAATTAATATTTTTTCTGGTGATTAATTCATGATAGACCATTCAGCACAGCTTATAAAAGATATAGCAGATTTGCAGGTTATTTCCAAACAACCCCTTCACATCCATGACTTACGACCTAATATAAACCCCTCATAATATTACCTCGAAGATGGTCGTAAAAAATACGCTCTGGGACAAAATTGCGTAAACTTTAAATATTTAAATAGTTATTACATATAAATATAAAGTTAGATCAAAATGTCAAAAGTAAATTTAAAAAAATCTACACATTTTTGTTTGAAAATCAATCATACGTTCAGTTTATATTCTTCCCTATTGTGTTACCTTAGCTGCGTTGTTTTGAAGATTTCATAAGATAAATCGAAAGCTCCAATTAAAATTAAACATATTTACTTGCTCGCACAAATGTTAATCAAGAACAATTGTTGCTAAGATTTGTATAACGTATCTAACTAATTATTCATTGCATAACATTAATTAATTAACGTTGGTGCATGATGTTCATTACTAAAACCGATTTTATTTCATAAGATAAGAATATTTTGAAATGATATCAATTAAAGCGAATCCTATAAATTATATTGGAAATTTATAACTAATATTTATCTATTAGTGCAAAACTTTTCATATTGGAAAATATTTGAAAATGTAATTTTTATTACTGAAACGTGAGATAAAGTCGCATAAATTATAGTTATTGCAAAGTTAGAGCTCATAAAACTTTATATTTTTTCAGTTCGTATATTTTTTCTTGCCAGTTGAATAATAAATAAAAAAATGTATAGGGTGCTAGGGGTGGATTTTTTCATTCTAAAGTTCGCATATAAATTGGGTCGCAAAAAGGTTACAGATTATTTATAATTTTTTGTATTTAACTGATTTGATACAAAATATCTATTAAAATTATTTTAGAATATTTATTTATTTTTATTCCCGGCGAATCCACAATTTTTGTTGCAGTGTTTTGTTTTCTGTGTGGTACTGAAATCCCTTTTTTTCAATAAATATCAAAAAATACTGCCTTTTCCTAAATTCAAATCTTCTCTAACGTGGTTTATTGTCCGTATAAGATAATCTTCCAAAAAAAAGGAAGGAATTGAAATAATTCGTGCGTGCACGATATGGGGGTTTGTGTATCGGGATGGAATTCCCGGAATGTGGCGGGCACACGGATATCGGAAGCATCCTGTTAAATCGCCCCAGATGCTAACCCTCCACCTGACTCGTCCCTTAGACCCATACTACTTCGCCTCCGCAAACGACGACCCACATTATCTAACAACCACTTATATAAACTACCCCTTTAGGAAGTTTAGGTAACGGGTTTATGCACTCCATCGAACGTTCCAATTCAAGAATTGCAAATTTTCGTGCAATTGAAACGGCAGATTGTTCCAATCACACCACAATTATTTTGGGTTTTCTTTGATTTTTATTGGCTTGCGTGACATTTAAATCAAATGGTGGATTTAATGGCCCTTGTGGAACACTATCGTTTTACTTAAAAAACGTTCACCGCTGTTTTTCGTAGATTACATGAAATATTTTTCTAGACAATGCAAGTAAATATAAAATAGACAAAAATGTTGAACTATGAATGACACCGATATGTTAAGAACTAGTTCTTTTCTGTTTACTTTTTCTATTGAGATTTAAAATTTGTATTTATCATGAACCATGTTGAGATTTTGTTGCAATTTTAAGAAAATAGCTAAAGTTATCTTAAGTAATTTTGAATTCATCTATTTGTGTCAGTAGTTTATTTCTGAGAGATATTTAAATAAATTTTAGTTTAAATCAAGAGCAATATTTCACTGTTAGAATAATTGGAGCTTAGTTAGTTACATTTCAAATTGCACTAAATATTTCATTTATTAAATGAAATATTGCAATATCTCTTTTAAATTTCTTTGTTTGGTAGTAATCGATTCTCGTTGTAAGTCAAGTGGATCATTTTGTATGTACTGGGAGGATAGCAACATCTAAACCCTCTTGACATGCACTACTATTGCACATCAATCAATATTATGTATTGGCTTGACGTGGTTATTGTAGGATATCAATTACGCAAACAATGCTCCAAGATAATGCATTGCTTAGAACATTGGCGGAACTAGAGTTGCAATAAAGAATTGCTGTATAAAATTAACATAATTATTGAGAAAATAGTTTGTAAGTTTTGGTTGAGATTGCTTCAGCCATTGATTAAAAATGAAAACACATTGAAGACAATGTTTGTTTAAACTAAATTAGATTCTAGATTCATCATAGCATTATGTTTGTGTACATAAACTGCCTAGTAACATCTATTCATTGTATTCGTATGTAAGCGACATTAGTTTGAATTCATTATGCATTGTGTAAACTGGATGTAGCATATTCCAGATGTGTTAATAAATGCAATTATCACTGTAAACGCACTAACAGTTTTGTTAAATGCACATTAAATTGAAATTTAACTAATGCAGGTTTATGATGAACTTTAATATAAAAATAACTACTTCAGTATAAAAATAAGAATGTATAATGCAAAGTTTAGAAAGCCATAATTGATTAAAATATGAAATATTGGTGCATTCACCAAGATCTGCTTATAGTTTAGAGATTAAATTAGCACATCAGCAGCGTAGAGTGATATTCTCTATAGGAATCTGATCCCCTCTCACATAAAATGTCTCATTTTGTGAGGGAAATTTACTGCTACCGTATTTATTAAGCTGCAGGATGGTGGATAATGTGCGAAGTAGGGAATAAACACATGTCTTCGGGAAGAGAAGTGTCACATAGTGCTATGAAAGTGATCAGCGATCAAGACTGGCAGATGGAATAATGCCTCTGAGTTCTGTATGTGTATGTGTGGTTAAAGTAGGGGATCAAATCTTTCACAACATCGGATTAATATTAACATTGAAATGGGAGGATGGGAATTTGGGTAGAGATATCTTTACTGAATAGAAATTTTCAGCATCGATAACGACCCTTGTTTTTTTTGCTTTAACTAAATTTGAACAATACATATGTATTATCAAAATATATGAAGATTTATTTATCAAATTATTTCATTCTCAATATTTTTGAGGTAATATATGAAGTATAAGCTTTTAACTATTTTTATAAGTGGATGTTCCAAAAGATTAAGAACTGTATTTAAATCAATATTGGAAGGTTAGTATTATTAAATGAAATAAAATTATAAATTTGAAAATCGATGTTCTAAAAAATATTTTTTCAATTTTTAATAGTTAATATTTATTATGCAAAATGTTAACTAGTGTAATATATCAGTTAAGATAGAAACTTCAAAATTAAAAAATATGGATGGAATATATTGACTTTGAGGTACGGATACGTAATATGCAACAATTTTATCTCGATAGTTAGTAAACATACATCATTTTAAAAGTGTTCTAGAGATATACAAAATTGTTTAAACTGATTTTGGCTTATTTTTGATCTATTCAAATCTAAAGTTAGAATTCTAAAATCCCATTAGTTTTTCATCAAATATTGCACAAAATTGAATTTAAATGATAATACAAATCTCAATGA
The DNA here is from genome assembly GCA_027574865.2 of Coproporus ventriculus. Taxonomy (NCBI): domain Eukaryota; kingdom Metazoa; phylum Arthropoda; class Insecta; order Coleoptera; family Staphylinidae; genus Coproporus; species Coproporus ventriculus. The sequence continues at coordinate 79,807 of JAODAH020025443.1, forward strand.
ATTTATCCAAAAACAACTCAAATGAAACAAGAATACAATGTTTCGCTATATTTGTCTGACAATTTAATTTGTCTACTTTAACATTAGTTTCTGAATTAACTAGTCGAGGTTTTAGTTTTAAAATTATATAAAACTTTTATCATCAAATCTATTTTACCTGCATATTGCATATTTTATATCTGACATGATCTCCTCTGCATCCATTCGTTTTACATCGCCTCAATTGATGTGCCACGCCGCCATCACATGACCTAGAACAAGCTGACCATTCTGACCAAGCAGTCCAACCATTAGCTCTAATATCCACTTCCTGCAACTGTGACGACAATTCCTGTAAAAAAACAAAGTGAATTTATTACTGATGCGCATTTTTTTATGTAACATAAAATTAAATAAAATTCTCCGTATTGAATCCAAGTAGTCTTCAGTATCGTCGCAAATTTAATAAGAACTCTGAAAAAAACTGAGTTAAAGCCGACATGTCGTTCGGTCGATAAGGTTTATATTTAGAAAAAAAAAAACTGAAACTCAAAGAAAATTGTATTAAATTCTCCTTGCTAACTAAGACAGCACACCTGAGGGGATCCGTTACTAGTCCTCTTAAATACAATGAATAATTGACACTTCTCCAAAAGCATTTATTATTTTGTTGACAGTAGGTTCGTAATATACAATGTAACTCTCATGATAATTTCCCTAAACATCTAAATAAATAATGAGGGGGTGGTTCCATTACTGACGCATTTCCACATTTCCTTTGGTTAATTAATACGATGAAAACAGCCGAATAAGGTGGCCACATAATTATTACACTATAATTTTGTAACAAATGGCCATCACATCAATTCTCGAGCTTTACTAGCTCCATAACCAAATTAATTTGAATATTACATAAAGGTTGGTATGCTAATGTTACCAAAATAGAATTCCTTTTGTATAAGAAAATTAAATGGGGTGAGATACAAGCTTACAATAAATTGCTACAAGAATAGTACCAATATTTACATATTCATTATATTAGGTTTAAATTCTAAATTTCCAGTTTTTAGAGCTTCTTATTGGTCAAAATTATGAGTTTTAAATAGTTTGATACTCTATACAAACAAAAAAAAACAACATCGTTTGTACTAGTATACTCGGTTGTGATTGGCTGATTGTTATAAATTCTTGACAAAAACAGTAACACACCTCAGGAAAATTATAAACTTTGAAAAACTCACCCCGTCAATCCCATTAAGCTAGCTTAACTCTTTACTCAATCGGGTTCAAAATTAGTACACAATTTATGGATCGGAAAAGAAAGATGGCTAGTTATTTTGAGTAAGATCGTACTTCCGCTTTCACCGGAAGTAATATCAATATTTATTTTTCTATTTATATAAAGTGTATGTTATCATGAGAATAGCCCTTTTTGTTTTATTCCTTTATCTTCAAAATTAACCAAAATATTTGCCATAGAACATATTATGATGTTGGTCGCGAATGAAAAGTTTGCGCGCTCCAGGTTATACCGGTATCAGAGTCCAGGTCATTTAAAATTTTCTTTTTATAATATCTAATTAAAGATCACCTAATCTACATTGTGACCAAATAAATATTTTACCATTTCATTAAGAAAAAGTATGCGGCAAGTCCAGTGAATTTTAGAGAGCAACCATTGATAATTAAACATGGCGGACAGATTTTTGCTTATATCTGAATATAATTTTCTTTTGATGACTCAATTAACAGCTATTTTAATAAAACTTATTTTATTTTTAATGCACATTCATTGCCGAGTTTAGTTGATTACACTTGAAATTTTTATACGATAAAAAAGATCTGAGATTTTCAAATTTAAAGAATGATGGGCGTGTAACATTTTTCATGTTCATAATAAGGTCAGTTGTATTTTCTTTTGATTTGATGAATGATCTTTCGTTGCGAGTTATAATATTTGTTGTTGGATTTCGGTAAAAATTGTGATTGGTTATTTATAACGACTTACTCTGGTTTTGTTCTTATCCTTAATCAAATTAGATTCTTTTTGTGTATAAAACATTAAAAAGAAAATTTTCTTTTATAAACAAATTGAACATTATTAAACTATTTATTTCTTTCTTTATGAATAGATTTAACTTTGAATAATATGGTGTCCTATAATATCCCGAATTAGTCCATAAATAGATTTCACAAGAGCCTCTTGATAGTAATTACAATACCGCAATTTAATAGAAGCACAGATAGGAGTTTAGGTTTAGATATATTAATCTAATATAATCAACCCAAAGTTTGAACGACCCAGCAAAATCAATTCTTATAAAATTTAAACAAAATTTCTTTTTAAAATGAAATGTCTGCGGTGAAATTTTCATAGCGTTTAACTCTGTAGATTTTATTAGTATGTATATCAATTGTGAAGGTCGAAATAGACGAAGAAGTTCAATAAAGCGGTATTGGAACATCAATGCGGGCAATTTCGCCAATTTCCATAAAATGTATCATGCAATTTGAACATTAAACCAGTGTAGTAACAATTTCGAATAAAATTTATAATACGGAATATTGGAATCGAAAAATATCAATCGGCAAATCCGATGCGATAACTATGTTAATGGGACGATCGAGAATTCGCGACCGGGGTCTTGATAATTCATTGTAATTTGTGATTCAGACCGAAATCCGTATCAACAATGCATTATTCATGGAATGGAGAAGGCGTGCAGGCTACCCAAAGTTATATCACTGCCTTCAGTTTCCATCACTGTTATTTCAGGTGTCCGTCACTAGGTAATTCTCATTTTCTAATGTAAATTATATATAAAGAAAAAAAAAACTGTTGCTGAACTAAAGAAACATAGTACGAACAAAAATATATGACCTATTTATTATATTTGAATTTAATGTTGAATATAATAAACTAAGTAAATACGTTTAGTTTAAAAAGGCAATTCTAATACCTGTATTTATTACTGTCATTTAAATTAATTGTCATTTTTTAGACATTTAATGATGGTTTCATTTATAGTAATTTTAAAATGTACGAATATTCTTCAAGATTGCTTTTATAAATTTTTATATAATATTATGCTAAAAAAAATAAATTAAAATTTTAACAGTTTGTTAAAGTTTTACAAAATTTTATTATGATTAAATTGTTCATTTACAATTTAAATTGCATTTATTCGGACTAGCGCCACCTATTGCGGTTTTCAAGAACTAATATTATTGTTGTCCTAGACAAATAATGAAATTACATTATTTTACTGTGAAACAATGTCCCACTTTTGTAGTAAACTAATATCAAGATTGTTCATCACTTGAATAAAAAATAATTTAAATTGAACAGACATAAAAGTACAATTAAATATTACTTATATACAAAAGAGAGATGTCATGAAAAACTAAGAAGATTAAAAAAACCGTAATTCAGTTTCTCACTTGTTTTGTTGCAAATCATTATAGTAAATATACAGAAAATTAAATTGAAAATTATGAAACTAGAAAAATGGAGTAGTAGTTATAGATAAGGATAGGGAAGCATTATTTTTGTACATAAGTTTGATGACCAAATGTGAATAATTGTTAATCACTTATAGATAAAATGTTGCGAACAATTTTCATCAATATTTTGCACGTTGGATAGAAATTAACCGAAACACAAAATGTAATTTTAGGTTATGAGTTTGTAAGCAGGATAGTTTTCTCCACCTGGATTTATTATTAAAGGGGATGGGTGTGGGGGCTGACAATATAATCCCGGGTATTATTTCAGTTGAGAGATAGAGACGTGTGCGCGCGCTCTTGCCGAATTTTACCCCGGAATCAAAATATTTATGCGGGGGCCGGATAATATCGATGCGGAGCTCATAGATTATGCACCCGGCTTAAGATGGCCCAATTACAGCTTCCATTCAAACCCGTCTGAATTATTTTGCACGGAAGTGTACGCGAGCGCCCCGTCTATATTCAATAGTTTAATTATTTAAATCGCACATTGGATATTATTTCATTTAAACTCTTTTAATTATTTACATCGCGCCCTACATCCTGTTAAAAATAGAGAAATTGATCAAACTTGAGAATTGTGGATTCATTAAAAATCGCGCTAGAAACTTATTTCTATAATCTAATAAAAGTTCCGGCGCGCACAGGAGTTGAATTTTAAGTGCACGCCACCACCGCCCCTCCAATTTATTTTTTATTATTTCTACAAGGGATGAATCGAAAATTTAAATTGCCCTCGCACACTATGCACTACTAATATCAACATTGTTGTTTGTTAAACTAAACGAAACTCAAACTCAAAGCAAATGCAAATTTCAAATGTATTGAACATTTTTATTACTAATATAAATTTTAGAAAAACATTGAAATTTAATAAATTAATAATTAATTAAAGATGAGTAAAGACAGAATATATTTTTTTATTTTTATATAAAGCTATATGATAAAAGAACATTTGCGAAAAAAAAAATACAAAACTTTTTCCAAATTTCATTAATTAAACGCAAATTTTATTTAGTAACTAATTGATATTTTTTTAAATAAAATATTTGTAGTGGTGGAATTAGTTTCGACTGGAAGACATTTTGCGTTAACGACGGATTATGAACAGACAAATAAACGAAGCCACAGTCGATATTTACTTAGTGTTGAAACGGCAATTCGGCAGAGAAAAGCTAACGGAAATGTAAATAAACAAAAGTGGAACGCTAAATCCACAGAATAAATTAATAAGAAGGATTTTAAATCAAAATTTAAATGTTATTACTTATATAGTTTTACTGTTTTAACAATTTATTTTTAATGTACATATTTTAAAAAACAAATTACCTGATCAGAATCATCCTCTACATTAATAATTGGGACTTCTTCCGCTGTAAGAGAATTTTCTTCTATTGGAGTTTCTTCCACTGGCAATGACGTTTCTTCTGCCCCTAAATCTTCTGATGTATCTGATATCGTAACGTTACTATCTTGAGCAAAACAATTTTGTAGTGGATATACCTGAAATCATATAAAAAAAATAATTTTCATCGAATCTTTGTTGAATTTTGTTTAATTTGAAGAAGCACGTTTCTATTTTTACGGGAGTTTAACTTACACCAACTTATATACTAAAAAAGTTTCTAATGGGTGGGTGTGAATATTTCATTTTCTTATATATTTTGTTTGATTCAATTTGTAAATTGCCTTTAAACTAATGCTAAAGTTCGCACTAACAACTCTTAGAAGTGCAGGTAAACGAGGCTTGTAGCGTATTATATAAATTAAGTCAAACACACTCAAATAATATCAAATGGAATAATAGAATGCAACTAATTTTCAATAAGCCGCAGGGTATGATTGCCTTCAAACACCAACCCACATTTAACTTCTAGACTATGTAGATTAAATTTCCTTTATCTAGAGCTTAATGCAATTTTTGATAGATCCGTATGCTTTCCACTACACCCACATTCCCTATATCCGATTAATTTCTGAGCACAATCATTAATTACCAACATTATTTATACAAAGTGATATTAACTCTCTGCTATAAAAATAAAAATTTCCATTTCAACATTTTCATTTTTATGGCTGGGATTATTTCGTGTGAACCACTGATAACTGTTATCAAAAAACTGCCAGATTTATATCCACAGAAAATGCTAATTAAAAAAAAATCGATCGAACGCGCTTTTTTTATTCGCATATTTCAAGTAGAAGCTTTTTTGCGATTCCTATTTAATTAGTTTTGTCTAGACTAAGATTCAGTTCAAAGTGAAACTGAGAATTTATTTCGTTACCAGAATATCATTAAATAATGAAACTTCTTTCTTTTTTCTTTTACCAACTAGATTATTATTTTAATTGAAATAAAATTAGTTTGTTATTCGGATAAATAAAATGTTTATGTTTGCGGAAAAATTTGTTTCTCTGTGAAATAATTCTTTCGGTTAAGAATACGCTGACGCAACTGTGTGATTTCAGTTGCATCAACGTTAATTTAAAAACCTTTTTCATTTGGACAACATTTGCAGGGTTTGTTTTCTAATAAAACAAAACAATCAACTGTGATAATGACTTATGAATAAACATGCAGCACTCATCCGTGTATACATTTTAATTATTTAGTTCCTTCTGGCGGTCACCCCATGTAGAAATTAAAATCAGAGGATGATTAATAATCGTTTGGCATAACGACGCTCATATTTATTGAAAATTTTAAATTTTATATGTACATAGTCTCTTAACTTGATTTGCATCTTTCCACAACAATAGTTGCAACCATTAGAATAGAATTATGAAAATAAATTATAACAAAATGTGTTTAAAAATGGTGATATAATTATTGGAAATTCAGGACAAAGTTTTAAGTTTTAATAATTTAATTGAAAAGTTAGAAAATAGACGTTAAAAAATTCAGTAGAAGTTAATAAAAAATCGATAAATTAATGAGTTAAAAATTTTTGAATTTCGAAGTAATGTCCAATTTCTTATATATTTATAGTATTTTATTTGTCAAGCAAATAAGAAGGTTATTACTACTGAAGTGCAAATAATTGCAAGACTATTCGAGCGTAATAATAATGCTTATATGCTTGCAGAATATTCAACAAGTTTTGAAGAACGTGAAATATTTAATTTAAAATTCAAATCTAAAAGTCATTCAATGCTGCCCTAGTTTCATATCTATTGATATGTGTAACAAATAATATTGTATACAGGATGTTCTAAGGTTAACCTGCAATTTTTCAAGAATAATTTCTTTGATCAAAATAAGAAAATAATCCTGTTGGCCTATAAGGACTACTAAAATTAGTGAGTGGGTTAGTGTTGAAAATGATAAGTTTTTAGAGCTGTTTGTGTGTGAATAAGTTTAGTATATGATTAGTTTTAGGAATCATCGTTAGGTATCATAAAAAAACCGATTACAATGAAATGAATAATCTTTCAAGAATTATAGTTGTGGAATATCAACTTCTGGAAGGATTTAATTACATTTGTTCTGATTCCATCTTGTAACAACGTTTGAATTTTTGTTGATTGAATTATATTTAATTGAGGCATTTTTATTTGTTGCGTCATTTTTTTATAAAAATTTATTTAATCTTTCTTCCATTATGACTATGTTTTTATAATGATAATTTTCTAATTTTGAAAAAAGGTGTTCCTTTTTAATTTACAAGCAGAGAACTAGTTTTAATGTAATAATCTGTAAATTATTCGAAACGCGAATGAAGTAATATTGTACAAGCCAATTAAAAAATATTAATCCATTATATCGCTGTTAACTGGCTTTGGGGATGGTATGGGCGTTATCGGCTTTCACATAAAATGCTCCCGGCGGACGGACCAGTAACAGAAACGGGCATTATTTTTTCCTTCATAACATTGTTATCATCACGTTTACGGCTTGTAGTTGGTAGGTAGCATTTCAGCGTTTTATTCAATTTTATTGCTGGGCTGCTGTAACCGGCAGGTGTGTCGAACTAATAACAATTACCCCGTCAGTTGTAAACTCAATTTTCGAGGACTGCTTACAAGAATACCCGCTTTTCTCTTCTTACAAAAAGAAAAACTAGATCACAAAATATTGCCGATAAATCAACCGGAAAAGAAAGATTGTTAAAGGGTGCAGACAAGGCGCAATAAAATTCTCTAAGGTAAATTTTATCCAGGGTGGTTTTATTGTGAGTGTACTGAGGAGTACAGAGAATTCAATTCCAATGCTAGGCTTGCACCCTTATATGCAGTGTACTTTATTGGTTTTTAGACTTTTTCTAAGGAAATCTTATTGTTATTTTAGTGCTACCGAACGTGAAATTAAAGGCGTTATTAAACATCCCGAAGCCCTCATAATTCAACATTAACTGGTAATTTTCTTACTGTTTGGTTCCACAAGAACAACTCCCGGGGTAATTTATCGTTGGCAATTTAAATTTTTGACTTCGCAAGGCCTCCCATTAATTATTCAAGAATACACACATTTCATTTCGTAAAAAATATGTTTCTATTGCTTTTAAACGAATCACGAGAAAAAATAATTGAAAATTTATAAATTGCGAATGGAGATTATCATAAATTTATCACATTTAATATTATATATTTTCCATTTAGAATAAATCAATAAAATTTTATTTTGAAAACTTATAAATTTTAAAATAAGGGACTCAATTAATTATTGCAGATGAAAGATAAAATAGTTTTTATTTAAATATAACAGATTGGGCAAACAGGAAATTATTAAATATATATTGTATACATAATTTAAGTGATTTAATTAAATTTTAGAATGACATACTGTCAAACGCGTTAATAATACAATTTTCACGATATTAATAATGCACAAAATTTAAAAATCAATAGTTTATATATAAAAAAAAATGCAATACTATATCAAAGAAATCGTTAAGTGTATATAATCCCGGCGCATTCACCACATCTTTCAAAGACGTGGTTTTTAATTAAATTATTGATAATTACCTAAAATATTCTAATAATGTGGTACAAATTTATCTAAAATTGTTGCAGAAATATATCAAATATTTAAGTGCCAGTTTCTGAAAATTAACACAAAATTAAAGTTGTTTTCGCTTTTAAACAATTGATTTCCTTTTAAATTCATTCCAAACTTATGTAAACAACTTTTATTAAATTATCCCCTCTGAAAGATACACAATATTTATTAAAGAAAAGGGAGGATATTATTCTACACAGTTGGTATAACTTTCCATTAACATCTTGCCTTGTTTACTTGCTTTGATTAATTGTTCTTAGACCTCAAACTCTAACCACCCTTTGATGAAGATTCGTACATTTTAATTAGTTTACTGCCCGGAAAATCAAACAGGGATAAAATAAAGAATGGGCATTCAAATAAAACTGACGATATATAATTTTTAAGTTTTGCTTTTTCAAGACAATTTCGGATTATGAAACTTTCCAAGACGAAATTTATATTCTCTATTCGATACCCCAAAAAATGTTTTATCAAAAGTATTATATAAACTTTAAGGACAATCCCTACATAAAAAAGAAATCTCTCAATTTAGTTGTAGGTCAATAACTCTGATGGCATCTTTGTTGCTTCCTTTAGCAATCTTCCCCTAAAATAGAGTTGTTTATTATTGGCAGGCCTCCAGCCATACATTTTATGTGAGCAGAACCACCCCTCTATATTTATTCCAGTTTGTCAATTGCTGTTTTGTCTCATGCATTTTTCCCAATATTTTCCACCACACTTAATTTCAGAATATTCGAAAATTTTGATTTGATATACGTATGTAATTGTGCTCTCCGATTACCATAATAATGGGGACGGATGTTTGGAATTCTTACTTGATTCTCCCACTCCCCGCTCTTTTATTTAATTTTCAACTGATTTCCCTGTAGATTCAGCTTGTCTGTTCTAATTTAAAACTGACTTATATTACATATGAAAAATGTTTCACCCTCTTAAATTTTTTTAATTAATTTTCTAATATCGGAATAACCGTTTTGTGAGGATTCATTATTTATGGAAAAATAATTCTGTAATCAGTTGGCGAGTTTTCCAGACGGATTAAATTCACATCAAACTTAAATTGAATTTTTAAGGCCTCCCATTTATAGTATTTTTTTATATAAATCTTAAAAAAGTTCATTTGAATAATTATATAAGCTTTCTGAAAATCTTGTTTAGTTATTGTATTGTAGTCACGGATCACGATATTGAATAGAAATCGGTATTGAAAGGTGTTTATAGAGAGTAGAAATTGAATTGTCCTGATCGGTATTCCCGAAGGATTTTCGTTTAAAATTATGTGACTCATTCATAGTGTCCAATCGATGATGATGGTTATATGTATATATTTTTAATATCTCTAGGAATATAGTAGTATCGATAAAAAATTTAAAAATCATTTCACTTTAGTAAAATCTGTATGAATTTCTTCTTTTGTTAGTTTGAGAAATACTCTGAGAACCTTGTGTCAATTCAACCGGCTAAGATTTGTAGGATATAATTAGTTGAAATTGCAAACTGTGCATTCTTAATAGAAAACATAAATCAACGGCCATTCAAAATGAAAGTTATTAAAACGTTACGAATAAATTATCTTTTATTTATATTTTTTAATATACTTACTAATATTTTCACATTAAAAATGTGTTTATTTAGTAAAAAAATAAAAAATAATTTAAACCGCAATGAAAAGTACATATATTAAATTTGTGTCTCAAAACTATGCGACTTTTCGCAAGTTAAATAATTTTATTTTCAAATAAAAACTTTTACAATTGAAAAACAATCTTATCCATTTTATTTTAAATGTTGCAGTAAATCTGGATAAAATAAGATTGTGGTAGGAAATTAGTTTGACTGGAAACTCTGGTAAAATATGTAGTGTACATTACAATAAATTACATTAAAACAAGATGCAATTTCCTAGATAAACAGAGCGGCTATGGTGTTTTTTTCTAGACACAATAACTGCCACATTCTAAGATTAAATATAGCTTGTAGGAAATGAACTTAAATGATATGTGAGTTTGAATCCGGCTGAAAAATTTTTCTTACTGATGGTTTTGTCGCATTTGAGCGAGTTCTGGTGTAATTCTTCCGGTCCATGGCACTCGCTTGAAAGAGTTAATTTCGTACCAATATTACATTATGTAAGTTAATTACGCGAATCCTAGGATTAGCCCCGGGGATTATACATTTGACGGTCTGCAGTAACTTACTGCAGTTTGGGTTTTAATTTATGGAACAGTAAAAGGGGCGTGCGCCTCAACACCACGGAACGGAACAGGTGCGCTTTATAACGCGGTTTTCCTCGCATTTCCCTACAACTCACTAGGCATCAATCGTTACATCGTTCCATCTCCTCTTACATTTTGAATTATTTAATAAGCGCAAACAGCGAGTGGATGTTAATGTTTGGATAGGAACACGACTCAGCGTTTCTCCCATGGCGCAAACCGACCGGTATATTTATGAATTTCAATACTGTAGCGAAAAGGGTTAGGTATGAGTTGAGCTATTTTCCTAAATTGTTTGTGGTGTCAAATGCAGACGGGACGAGACACTAACGAGGGTAAAGTGAAAGGTCAAGGAAGGAGCTCTACTGGGAGTGATAGTGCTTCGACCCTTTTGCCCTCAGGACCGCATATATCAGTCCATCCGCACTAAATTTTCAAAATACTATAAAAGTTATGGGCATAGGGCCCGAACTAATTTCAAATAACTAAACTAATTTATAAACACTATACGAACTAATGGAAGAGCAAATTTAATTTAGGAACACTAAAGATTTATTGAAATCATGTAAATATAATGTTTTCATTAATTTTTCATTAAAATTGATTTATTTTAAGCCCAAATAAATTTAAAGTTGTGTTTCCATTTCTAAATATTTTTGAAAAATCTAAATACAGTTTAACTATGCTAAATTATCTTTTGTACATATTATACCTATTAATATCACAATCACACAAAAAATTTCCCACCCAGAAACTAGACCTCTCAATCTTTATATATTTCGATCTCCTGAAATCCATGCCGCCACTAGAGTTTCACATGTATTTTCGAAATGTCGCGCAATAGTTTTCTAAACTTGATCGCATGCCTTAAAATTTTTCGTTACGTAATCCGTTATATAAAATATTATTTTCTACTCATATGTTATAATATCGCATTTTCATTTTAGAAAATTATATACGGAAGTCCTAATTTAATCACAAGTCACTTTCACCTTCGTTAATGAACAATAAAGATACATTGATCATTGATTTGTTAACGTAACTAAGACTTAAAATCAGTGATAATTACACATAAAATCAATAAAAAAGTAATAAATAAAAAATATATAAAACAACACAAAACATTGCCAACATTCAAATTGATCAAAAGATTGTAAACACTTTTAAAACCGATTATACTGTAGTATATAATTTAAATTTGACATTCTAATTAATGTACAGTTTCTTATTCGGCGAAATAAAGTACTTTCGTTTCCTAGTAAGGAAATTTATTTATTTTTGTTGGTTTATTTTGGACGAAGAATTAGGAATTTGTAACTCAAGGCACTTGAGTACTATGGTCACATGACCTACCTTACTAGAATTTAGCTAAATTTGCAGGAATTTCACCCACAGAAGGCATTTTTATCATGCCAAACATTGCATCTTTGACACTGTTTATTTTTATCCTTAACTAGTTTCAAGCCGTCATTTTCAAACGTAGTGTTCTATTAAAATAATTGTACAAAGCTAAATTGTAATTACAAAGCAATGTATTAAATATGTGAAATTATGTGGTCTAAAAAATATTTGGTTTGTTTTATGGTATTATATTTATAAAGAAAACAAATAACGGACTTATTGTTTTCAATTATAGAATCTAACGACATCTATAAAATATCAATTCCGCAAAATTACTAACAATCCTCCAATTGTCATTTTCTTTTCTTCATTGCCATAGTTTTATAACGTTCAAGTATTTTATTGTAAAAATCCCGTTTGAAACTTCTATGTACTGTTATCGTTTTATTTTAACGAATCGCTCGCGGGTTATTACTTTAACAAATGAAACTTGAAGCAAAGAATTTAGTTGAATCGCCTTTAGTAGTGATTCGGCCCACAAACAAGAATACTTTTGGGATTTCGAGTTTTAGATCTGGAAAGTTCTGATGACCACAATGGAGAATGAACAACGGCCGAGGGAATTTAAAATAATCATTCCCCGACAAAAAAAAAACTTAAGAACCGATACGAGACGATTTTTAAAATATCAATATTCCATGTCAATATTGACACTTTCAATAATGAAACGCTGGCCGCAATTTGTGAGACAGTATGTCGCTACCGGCCGTCAATAAATAAATGGATAAATGGGCAACCATTCGACACTTATGTGTGCCGTGTTTCGTAATTGAATGTGTACATATGCAGAGTCACATTCCTGGTAAATTGCCGTCGCCACAAATTACCTCATGGTGCCTGTTTATCCACTAACTTGCGGATCACCTGCATCCACTGATGATAACATACATTTTACGTGATCAATCATCAAATCATTATTAGACTATTCATACGGACTTGTTAATGTCAAACATGGTGTTGATTTAAATCCGTAAAGCTCATTAATGCCCCCTCATGTTGGAAATTAGATCGCTGATTTGCATCGCAAGGCAAAAACTAGCGACATATGTGTACTACCGAATGGATTAATTGCTGGCGCCTGCATTAATCCATTTATTTAATTATTCAGTATGTAATTAATTATGCATTTACATCTTTTACAATGTTAGACGTATGTTATAAAAATAAACTCGATTTTTTTAAACGATTTACACAAATGTCAAATGTCCCAATTTAAGAGATACAATACAACCATGTACAATATAAATATGTACATATTTTGTTTTAATTAAAAATTTAGTTAAAAAGTTTGAATGTACAGAATATTATGAACATAAAAAACTCAAAACTAAGAAACTGGAAAATTTATTAGTCCATAAAATAAATTTTTAGAGTATAAAAGGGCCTATAAAATATTCACCATGTGTTCGGATCAATCACAGATTGGTTCCCTTTTTCCCTATAAAACTTCTTCCGTTGTTGGTTTCCACTAAATTCTATTTTTAAGGGTTTCAAGATCAATTTATGTCCGCGTGTGCGTTAAAAAATTCGCAAACAAAGCAAAAATGCGAAGAAGAGAATACTTGAGAAGAAAAGGAACATCCTTAGCAATGTTAAGGATAACAGTCACGAAACAATGTACGTGGGATAGACGCGCCTGTACTCAACACTATATCAGCTATTTCCTTCAGGATGTACATAAAAATGTGGGAAGTTATGTACGTAAATTCGGCCGAATGTAATTTTCCCAAGATAATTATCGTTGTGATGGACCGACGAGTTTTGTTTTATGAATTATGGCTCGAAGATGATTTCGAGTGTTCAATAGATGGGAAAGCGGATGGTTTTAATGGATTCGAGGAATGGGAAGAGCAACTGTTGACAATTCGTGTACGATCGATTGCTACTGCATCTCGGATGCTGCAATGTTATTGATACTGCATACACACCCTGCTAATCGGATCCGAGTTAATTAATTCGTTTGAATCCAGACAGATTCAAGACATTTCAATTTATCTGATCCTCCATTTTATCAGTGGTATAACAATAAATATGCAGACGAAGAAAATTGCATACAGAATTATGTGCAAAACAGTTTATTGTCATAATGAAAATCGTAAGAAAAATAAGATATAATATATGTTTAACTTAATATTTGTTCTTAAATTTTTACATTAAAAAAATGTCAACTCAAGATTTCATTGAAACTGGATAAGAATTTTAGCAACTAATAATAATTAAAATCTTACAATCTTATAAATTAAAATTATAAAGAAAAGTAATGAAGGAAATTTTAACTGCATTTAAAAAATTTGAAAACCAAATCGTTAGTTGTAGTTGACCTAGACGTACACAGGAACAATATACACGATAAGCAAGTTATATTACGGCAATCACGTTATTTAAACTATTTTGTAAAAAAAATGTCTGAAATAGTGTACACTTTGAGAAATCTGATGATTTTTGTACAGAAAATGGGAGAAATGAAGAGAGTATAAGAAAGTAGAAAAGATGGCACGAGGAGTGCAGTCCGAAAATTTTGATGCTGTCTATATATAAAAAAAAGAGTTTAATGAACATGATATCATGATAAGATTGATAAAAACATTATAATTTAAAGAAATTTAAGTAAAACTACCTAAATTTCCTAAAATCTAATAGTGTGGCCTATTACTTTACAAATAAAAAAAACTATGAAATAATAAATAAAGTTATTATAAACTGATGGGAATATTACTTGATATATTCCGTTTCATTGTTGCCTTATTAAATTTGTAATTATCTGTATCCAAAGTCATCTCATGAAAATTCGTTGGCTTTATATGGGTGTTCGTTTGTTTATTCAACGAACCTTCCTTATCTAATTTTCACCGATATTAATTATAAAAAATAAATATAAAAAGGATAAAATATTTTAATAGGATATTCTAATGCGTCGAAAGGAAAATACAAAACGAGTGAAGGATTAACTTAGCGAAGACAACACATTTATTATTCATATTATTTTTCTCATTCAAACAAATTTTTACAGAGTTATAATTATGTTTGCAGTGGCGCAAGATTGTGATCAATATTTAAAATGCTGAATCCACGTTCCGTTTATGTTGATAATGTACTTAGGAATGTTTGTGGAAAATTATACACTCAAGATTAAATTGGAGGTGAATTTTTCAATGCTTGCAAAAATGAACATTTAGCAAACAAATCTAAAATTTAATCTTAGCTTAAAATAAATAAATTTCCATAAAAATAATATAATTAATGAAGGATCATTAAATATGGAGGATATACACAAAATAATGAGTAACACGAAGTAATTTTTATTTGTGGGAATTTCTAAGGAATTCATTGGTAATCAATACTAGAGTAGTTTAAACAATTGTTCTTAATTAACGTTCTCATCGATTTTGAGTGAAGCTCGTCAAATTTTTACATATTGACTTTTTAATAATGGGTTTTGCCTGAAGGTAAACACGATGGTTCTTTGGATAAATTTAAAAAATTAAAATGTACATTCAATCTATAATATATAACTAACTAAAGTATACAAAAAAGTGATTGATTTCATGCAATTTCCCCATTGGATTTTTCGGAAAAAGAAATAAAAATTTAAAAATATCATTTTCAAGTTAGATAAGATTGTCAGAGACCCATAATGACCATTCATTTATGCCATTTTGATATTAAAAATTTTCAAGAAATACGATAACAAATTTAAAATTATTTTAATAATTTTTTAGGTTTTTGTTAATCGGAAATTGCATTTCATTCCCCATAACATATGTATGTCTATAAAACCACACTTAAGTGTCCTTTTTCTAACTATCTTAATTTAATTTATTGTTAATTTAATTTACATTGTTTAGTTTTAAATTAATTTCAATTTAAATGAACAAGTAACTTCGTTTTATCATTAATTAAATATTTTAATTAATTAATGATAAAATGAAGTGATTTGTTCAATTAAATTGAAATTAATTTAAAACTAAAAAGTGTAAATGAAATTAACAAGAAACATGTTCCGAACTTTAAATTGCGATTCTGAAATCGGCCTATAGATTTTTATTTTTGCCGAAAAATGAATGACCATTGTGGGTTTCTAAGGACCCTGGAACATGTTCTTAACTTCATCATCAAATAAATTATTATAGATAATTTCTATTTTTATTTAGTTTTATATAAAATAAGTGGTCTTCCATTAAATAAAGATTTATATTACGCGTACGTGGATGTAATATCACAATCTGTTTGAAACAGTATATTAAATCCAGCAGCTTATTATGCAACAATCACAATGTGCATTTAGTTGCGCTCTGTGCTATCCGATTTAATGTGCATTGTGCGAATACTTAATGATGCTATAGAGTTGGCCGACGATTGTAAATGTGCCGCATAGGTTAATAAATTGATAAAATCGTAAAGTACACGCATAATATAAAATAATAACGCCAAAGTAAGCAATTACGAATGTTGGTAATGGCCGTGAGAACGTGATGTTTTACAATATCAATCACGCAAGTAAATGAGGAGGTAACACTGCATAATTAACTCACGATTCTTCCTTTTAATCTGGAAATGGAATTGTTAAACATAAGAGTATGTAGTTAAATATACATTTCATTATTTTATCATTATTATAATTTGGATAAAATGTAAACTGGAAGATAGCACTATGGTTTCTGAAAGTCAATTTTGCGACTAGTTTCTGTAAAATTTAATGTGTAAATGTATGGCGCTTATTCGTTTTCTTTTTTCTCTACGATAGCATATTCTTCTCAATTTCAATTTCTTTACTTATACATCCATGGATAATCTGAACAAACACATTATAGCAACTTCTTACATTTTTAAAAGATATTTTATCTTGCCATTAAATATTATCAGTATTCAACTCAACTTTTATTTAAGGAAGATTCAACTGAATGGTATACTTTTGGTCTTTTGTTGTCTGACATTGTCCTTTCTATTCCAAAATATCATCAAAATCAAAACGTATCTTCAAGCGCATCTTCTTTCTAACAATTATTGACTTTTTGAATATTAAAATGCTTTAATGTCAGAAAAAAACAAAATTCTGTCAAATATAATTATTATTGAATATGAAACCTAAATCTAGTGGTTTTTTTTTTTAGAAGATTAAAGGAGGCGTGTAAACAATTGTTGACAATAGAAGTTTTCCTTAAATCTAGAAAGTTGTGTGTGTATCAGTCACAGTCGTATTTGCAAAGAGCAGTACAGATTTAGATTTCGTGTGGTTGTAAGAAACAGTTTTAATATTTGAAAATGTCAACGCGTCCAGATAGTGTATTCATGGCTAAATTGGCAGAACAAGCAGAGCGTTACGATGAAATGGTGGACGCAATGAAAAAGGTAGCAAAATCGGATGTGGAGTTAACAGTAGAAGAGCGGAATCTTCTATCGGTAGCATATAAGAATGTAATTGGGGCAAGGCGTGCGTCGTGGCGAATAATCTCGAGTATTGAACAAAAGGAAGAAAGCAAAGGGGCAGAAGATAAATTAGAAATGATACGTGTTTACCGCAACCAAGTAGAAAAGGAGCTTCGGGAAATTTGTTCCGATATTTTGGATGTTTTGGAACAGCATTTAATTCCAGCTGCGTCAACAGGCGAATCAAAGGTGTTCTATTTCAAGATGAAAGGAGATTATCACCGCTATCTGGCAGAATTTGCGATCGGCAATGATCGTAAAGACGTTGCTGAACGTTCATTGGCAGCGTACAAATTTGCTAGTGAAATGGCATTGACAGAACTGCCATCCACACATCCTATCAGATTAGGATTGGCTCTCAATTTCTCAGTTTTTTATTATGAGATCCTAAACAGTCCGGATCGTGCCTGCCGTCTAGCGAAAGCAGCTTTCGACGATGCTATCGCCGAATTGGATACTCTTTACGAAGAGAGTTACAAGGATAGCACATTAATCATGCAGTTGTTGAGGGACAATCTCACCTTATGGACCAGTGACATGCAAGGGGATGGGGAAGCTGAGGTAAAAGAAGAAGAACTTCAGGATGTCGAAGACCAGGATGTGTCATAAATATTTTGAAATATTCTCTGCAGGTACAATTAATACTCTGTAATAATTTTGAATAATGATGTCAATATTTTCTTAATAATATGACATGATGAAAATATATATTTTGCAAAAGTTATACGTTATTGTTATTTGTCTCATTTATTAATCAGTTAATTAAAAGTACAGAGAGCACCTGTAAACTGATCATTAGAAAAATTTAATTCAGTAAAAGCTGCACATTATTTTGACAATTGATATCCCTTGCATATTGACAAAATCCCCATTCTAAATGTATTGTTATCTATTAAGGTCCCATTATAAACTCTACGTTGTCGCTGGCGCTCGTCATCGTGACGTCAGCTGATTGTTGAACCATAGAAAAACACATGGTTCAACAATCAGGCTGACGTCACAACGGCGAGCGACAACGACAACGTCGAATTTATAAATCCCGCATTACCCTGGATACAATCAACGTAATTTTAAGTGACATCTGTCGAAAATTAACGCGAAATTTAGAATTTATTTTAATAATTTTGTAAAAAAAAGTTAATGGAAATTATCTGTATTATAATTTTTAGAATAATTTTTAATGAAAATTTATAAGTGAAAAAATTGGTGTATGATTTGACATGTGCTAACCGGGCAAATGTAATAAATATTTTTACAATCAAGAAATATTAAAGACCACATAGTGTACATTAGTTGCTTTAAGTGACTTAAAGTAATGTAAACACAAACAAAACTTATTATAATGAAACTGCTTGAAAGTAAATGTGTATGGTATACTCAACACTTGCAAATTTGCATTAATTCTAAATCATAAATCAAATTTGCATAACAAATATATAAGCTCTACTATATATTAAATTAATTGTTGAATGTAAATGCAAATATTGCATACTGCATACAGTTTCAATTTACAATAAACATCGAACGCATTCATCGTCACATTTTTATGAGTAATTGATTTTGGGCTTATATGGAATTTAAAAAAAAACCGGATGACTTTCTCTCTGTAATAAGATTTTTGTTGTAATTTGTAAATGAAATTAGGTTGAAGATTACTTCCTTTCATTGCCAGATGAAGTAAATTAAATTTTATATTGAAAATATTTTGTTAAGTAATGAATTTAATTAAATTGGAATTTTTTAATCTACATATACAAACATGAAACTTTAATTGATTCATATCTTACAAAAATGAAAAGGTTCATAAATTCCAGCGAACTTTTAAAAGGATATTGAATAATTGCTTAGGACAAATAGAGTGGGTATTTTTTAGATTTAAACAATTATATGGTTTTTTTGAGAAGTGAATGAAATTTAAGAAACATTATAGTAATTTCTAAAAAGCTTTCTCTGCTACTAAGATTTAGTAACAAAATTGCGCAGAGTGTGAAATGAATCTTCCTCTATTTTAATAAATGTTGGGTAATAGTTACACAAGTTATCTAAAAATAAGAATATACGCGATAACACGCAAAATTGATCACTTACATCATTTTCTGATTTGTGTGCATATTGTTGTGTATATATTTGTATGAATTTCTCTGTATTTTAAAATCCAGTTTTTTATCAAATCTATGTCGAAAGAAAATTTCCTAGATTTTTGCTATCGAACTCGAGATAAATGTGATACATTTAAATTATGGTATTTGAGGAGCAATTAATTCCTATGTAAATTAAACCTTGTTGAACCTATTCTGTGTATAACATTTGTGCTGATAGTAGCTCTTTATAGTACCACAAACTAATTAAATTTTCATTATGTATGCATTATCACCTTCAAACTCTATAATTAAACAAAGAGAGCTATTAAATGATTTACAGGCCATTTGATAAATTTGCACCAGTAACACATACAACACACAATGTAATAACAAATTCCAGTAAATAAAGAAGAGCAAATTAGAAATAAAACATTTGAGAATGCGGCCAAACCGCCATATATGAACGAATTTTTCAGGAACCAATGTTTTAAATTTTTTTCATCACTATATAAGTAAACGGGTTAATAAGTAGTAATTGATAACATTCTTTGTTTTCTTTTTTGCTGCCACCTCAAAAACTCTAGACTTATCTATAACAAAAGAAAAGAAATGTATTAGAATATCTAGGAAGAAAAAAATATTCTAGTTGTCATAAATAAGATAAAATATAATTTCCGAAAATAATAAAAGGGTGAGATAGGTGTTGAAGTAAATGCATCCTCGTTATATTTTATCTTGAGTATCGGAGGCAGGGAAAGAATCGTCATTGCACGCCGACATTTGCGTGTAATAAAATTCCGCTATTGTGTCGCTATGTAATAACATTTTACGGTATACTTATGTGTATCTCACAAGATGTTATTTGGTTTGTTGTGTGGAATTGTTGGAAAGGTAACAGTAGCCAGACAGTAGGACATATCTTACTTTAGATTTGCAGGTGTTGTTATCATAATTCCACAGGATATTCTCTTGTTGTCGGTAGGTAGGGATTGCATCCTTTGGTTAATTTCAAGCGTCATAAAGTTGGAATACGCCGTAATAAAATTGTGGGTACGCACAAAAGAGCAATGCGAAAAGTTCATCGACATTAAAATATCATTAAAAATTTAAATGTCGCATATATTTTTGTTTAATTTAATAATAAGTGTGTGAATATAAAAAAAAGACTTTTCGTTTTTAAATACAAAAAATGAAAAGTACGCATCCTATATACATTACAACAACTGATTATTTAATTCTTACCTAAGACTCTAACCTTGATAGGTGTATAATATGTAGGTTGATTTAAAAATTTTAGGGTTTGATTAATTATATAATTTGGAGTAAACAATAATAATATACTAATGTTAAATTTTCAATTCTTACTGAGAAAAAATAGGTACCTGTATTTATAAAGTTCGTAATTGTTAAACAATTTTTGAAAAATTAAGAACATCTATATCAAAACATAAAAAATGTAGGGCGACCGAAAAATATCAACGCAAATCTAGTCGGCTTAAATAATATTTTTGAGTAAGCAATTGATTAATTATAATAATGAGGCAAGCTTAATTAAAACCACACTTCATTAATAAACACAGAGCAAAGCTTAATTTAAAACGAACGCGCGCGAGACCCTTATGCATTCAACGAGAAAAACTTTTCTCCAGCCTCCCCCATTTTCCCGTCATTAATTATCCAACTAAACTGGGAGGAAAATGCGAAAAAAATCTTCGCGACTATTAAACCTCAAAATAAAAAACTGCTCTCGCCTACATTTATTAAGATTTTTCATGATCTAATAAGGCTCCTTTTTATAGTCAACATTAACATAACTTCCAGCAGCCTGTTTAATATTTCAACGACTTTCCCTTTTGCCCGTCGCACGGGTTTTTCTTTCTCTTCTCCTGCGCGCTTTTGCGAAATTACAACCACCCCGTCACGTTCTTTCCCTAAATAATTAATTAGCACGATTAATATTAATAAGAGGACAAGAGTGCGCGCTAGCTAGAAAAATGGTCCGAAAGCCGTGCGCTCAGCTTATACTCATGAGGGAAAATTCTTAATGGGAAACGGGAGATTTTAATAAAGCCCGTTTGTTTTTCATGATATAATCGCGCCCCTATTAATTATTCTGCATAGGTGAAACCCTCCAGACGCATTAATATTAATATTATTAATGAATAAATCAGGTAACAATGGATAATGTGCAAGTGAACTTGTACACGGTTTCGTTTTGATTTTATTTCTGTTCTTAAATATAAAACGAGCAATAAAATTTGAATAAAATCAGCGCGAGGCCCGATAACAATAAACGTTCCCTTTTTCTCCATTAGCATAAATGTAAAATGCGTAGGGTTTGGGGGGAAGGAAGCCACAAGACTACAGGTCTCTTCTTATCTCTCATTGTATTGTAATGTGTCTGAGAGCGCAACACGTTATTTTATATTGCTTATAAATTTATGTCGAAATGTGCATCCGTGTACCGTGGCGGCATTAAATTCTTTATTTTGATGTACATATTCATTTTAATTGCGATCAAGCGCGTACTACGTCCACTTCTGAAAAAGATTTGCGAATGTTTTACTTGTCCAACAGCCATCTGTATTTTATATTTGCAAGCTCTTTCTCGGAAATTTTATATATTACACGCTTGATTTCACCAAGGACAATGTGGAATACTAAGTAAGTTCCGTTTCTTTTACAGAAACATGGCTAAATTTTTCATATTCCTACATCTTTTATGTTGACTAATTTAAATATATTTTTATATAAATAAATATTACAACAAATCTTACCACTAAGAGCAGAAAGTCGTAAACTTGATTTCCATAAGCTTTTATGGTGGCGAGAGGAGATTGCTCTTTGATCTTGTGATACGATGCAGAAAATGTTTTTAAACTGTTTAACCATTTAAGAACGAATATATGAGCATTAAACTTTTATGTAATTTAATCTTCAATGTCTTGTTAAGACAGTAAATATACTAACATTAACAAGGATTTTCATATTCTTAATCAAAATTAGATCGACTTTTTGATAAAATAAAAAATTTTGCAATAGGTTCTTCAAAAATATAGAAGCATGTATATTTCTATAGTTACCTTCAAACGATTAATTTGTAAATAATAAACAAATACTCTAAGAGGTAGGTCCATTAGTAAGATACTCGTGAGTTATTCTCGAGAGCGTCTTACTGTCATCACAAATGGACATGCAATTTTAGATTGCTTCCTTATTTTCTTGAGAAATAATACAAAGACACATTTTTATTACAAGTAATCACATTTTCAAATCATAGATGATGTGCAAGCAACTTTATTGGTAAATGGTAAAATCTTCATATTATAAACTAGCGCTCCGTTTAAGTGAGTAGTTTACATTATTTTAGACAACAAAGTGCTGTTTCATTATTTATCTAAACAAGGTTTACTAAATTATGAAATATTTAAATAAAACATTTTATACTCGCATATTATTTTTTTATAATTTCTGTACAAAATAATTCATTATAAAGAAAGCCAAATACATAATATAAATACATAGTGGATTTACTATTCTGTGCAGCTCGGATTGGAACTTCATCAACGTTTTCGATTTCTTCTGCATTATCTTTCTTATAATCCTCATCTTATGTACTTCAGATGATATGTAGGACAGTACGAGATACAACTTTGTCCTTGAACTGGTCGATTTCGCTACCAGTTAACAGTTCCAGTAAAGTTCTTAATGTTAGGGTTTGCAAATTTACCGAATCATTTACAATTTCAAGAATTTCCTGAACTCGATGTTATTTTTGACCATCAACCGATAATCTCGGAACAAACTTTGCTGCCACTCGGCGTATCTGTAAGCTTTTCACTTAAAATTGGCATGAGCCAAATGAAATGTTGAATTCCTTTGACATTTCACGGAAGATTAGGCGACGATTTGATCGTACGAGAAAGGCCTCTTAATAGTCGCTTTGAACGATGATTGCCTCCTGATGAAGGCACCATGAATGAATCACATATTCAATCCCAACAGTTTCTTGTAACATTTTAAAAGTTTCTGCAAATTTTGCCCAACTTCATACAAAGCTTGATACAAACGCATTGGTCTTCTTTTCGATTTATCATAAAATCACGATAAAACACAAAAAAAACTTGTTTTGCAAAAACACCTATTACATCGAAATAAAGAAAGTTTTAGAGGATCTACAAAAGCAGGTATGTTCAGAATGAGGCATATCAACTAGTAATGCTTACCGTAATGCTCTTCAACGTTTCATTGACACTTCCTCGTATTTAGAATTCTATCTGCTCAGTGGAAACAATTTCAGTTTATTTGTAAATTAATAAAATGTTTTTAATAATAGAAACTGGATAGCAGATTAAAAAAAAACTCAAAATACCAAGTCATATTTTTTTTATAGATACTACAATGTTAAGGCGACATTTGAATTAAAAAAATTTTCGAGTATAATTAGTTTTTTATCGGTCTTATTTTGAAATATATTCTAATGATATTATATTCTAAACTTAATTAAATAATCAAACAGTATTTCTAAACTGTAACAATAATTTCATCTGCTAGTTTTACCTAATTACAATTAAATTACGAACTGCCTCAATATTTTCGTCGTTACCTATTTGTAAACTCAATTCAGTTCTACTAAACTAACTAGATTAATCCACACGTGGAATTAGCAGCTAGAAACTATTCCTTTGTACTAATATAATCTTTGTAATCCGAACAATTAGTAAAACATTACAAAGTACAATCAAAATTAAAATTATTACCTTGCTCAGATATTTCACATCCACGAACCAATACGAGTCATTTATATCCTAACCAATATTTAATTATTTATCAACTAAATTGAATTTTTAATTAAGTTTTGGAGCATCAACCTTTCAATTTTTTGTGGCTACTTAATAGTTTTTTTTTCTTCACATCCCTGTAATTAGAGTTAATTGAAAGCAGTACGGCCCAATTAATCCGGGATATCTTAAATGGCAATCGTTATTTTATAAATTTGAAATTAAATCAGAGATAAGGATTTGATGAGATCTCGAATTATTTAAATTCCCAATTTTAATATAATTTATTACCAGGAGTGTCGTAACAGGTTGGTAGGCGGGGTGCGCCTTCTTAATTGATGTAAAAAAGAAATTCTCGGGGATGTCTATAACGAAAAAACAGAATTCTTTTACAAGGGGAATTTAAATTACAAATCTTGTTGGGATTTATATTGGGTGGTGTACCGACATGTCTTGAAACCACCCTCTTGTATGCTTTTGCCGTTCTCAATTCAATTTCATATATTTATATGCAAAACTAAATTTAATTCATATAGAATGTTAAATCTGGTCGCGGATGCAATTCCAGTTGGGGAATACTCAATCCCACCCCTTTAAATAGTGGAAGGGGTAGAATGTTATAGAGCGAAAATAACTTTTTGGCAACGTTCTGCGTCAGATGAATTACGAATGGTTGCATTTTCCCCCTTTCAACATTTAAAATTAAGATGGTAGTCTCAATTTAGTTATTTGTAAGTGGGTTTCATTAAAAACATTTAGAACGATTATCTACGCTACATATATGGGGTAGGGGGTTAGAGTTGAAGTGCACCAACTCAAATTATAACTTTTTCTTAACTGATTGTCTATGAGTATTTATATAATTTTCTTGATTCCTGTCCTCAATTCTGATTTTAATAAATTGTAGTTTATTGTATTTTCAATTTAAACTTAAAGTGAGTACGACTTGAATGGTGGAACTTTTGTATTTATTTTGGTGAATACCATCCGATTACGTATAAGTAATCCACATTTTTTGTTATTGAGTTTTCTCAATGAATAAATTACAGTATCAAACCTAATTATTTTATCAATGTTACACTCCGTCTCTCCTTTGCTCAAGAGAAAATTCTCAATACACTATTCTGTTTTTTTCTCTTACATTCCTATTAAAGTGAGAGAGAAACAAAAAAAGAAAGACGATCCAATAAAAATGTGAAACGGAATTGGGTTCGCCCGTAAACCTCAAATATTGTAGATGGACCGGAGGGGTTTAGCGAAATGTTAGTTTTTATTGATCATTACTTTTACATTTAGAAGAATTTTAATTGAAGGGATCGCCTATTGTGCTTAGGCAGCTTTCTGGAAGTGATCAATTTGTTTTAAATTGTGATAGGTCGTGTTTTATATGTACAACACGCCCGATTGAAATATTCGGAGCATAGCTGTTCGCATTACACCCAGAAAATCGTTTCGTATAATTTCCCGTTCATAAATCGCTAGCTGGCATAAGCTGTGTGGCCCGCAGGGACCAGGAAGTCACAGAGATGTTCATTTCCTCCGTTATGAGATGCTACACGATTCTTAATATCTACAAAAGCTATAAAATTAATAATAATTTGGTGCAGTTTTCATCGATTAAAATTTTAAGAGCAAAGTAATTAAAGGAAGAAAATGGAACATTGTACTCGGTTCCATTTAATTCTGTTGAAGAGGATACTACAACGCAACAAACCATTGAAAACTGTATGAGACTGTTACTATTGATTTCTAAATGCACCCTAGACAATTTCAGATACTATCTAACACTCAATACAAGTTCAATATACTCCGTTTATTCTTTTTAGCTTTACCATCAAGTTTAGATACGCTTGTTTACAATATTTTAGTTACAAGTTTACAAGAAAATGATATTTTGCTTATGGCAATTTTATCCAGTATTAACACAACTCAAAATTTCGTATTTCTTAAAACCCTTATATTATTTTTCATAAAATACTCTTTTAAAAATCTAATATGTAGTGAATATAATTTTTCGTTAGCCTATTAAATCCAATCGAAAGCGGCCTGCTTAGAACACCAAGAAAAAATCTAAAATCAAATATCTTTACCATCCCTGAGTATAGATCGGATCGTGTTTGGCTCTAAGCTTTACTGCAGCTTTCAGTTCTCCAATAGTAGTTGGTGTAGCATGTAGAATTATTTTTATCATTTTATCTAAATTAAGCAACTATAGATATATTCTGTAAACCTGAACGTTTGAGACTGTGGGAGTCCCCCAACTTCTTCCGTATCTCGCATTTTGATCGCCATATCTTCCAATCTTTTTCCTTTAATGCTCGGTTCTTCATTGTTCACCTTAAATCTATTTATCCATCTGGCTGCTGATCTTCCTTTTTTCTTTTATTTATTCGATTATAATTAAAAGCTTGTTTTAGCCATCTGTTCCACATTATATTGTTCTGTGTAGTCTGTTTGTGCATCGTCTAATTTTGTTATTTAGTATGTGTTCTAGCTTTTATGTATTGAAAGCTCTTATGAGAAGATTAATTTCTAGTGTAATATCTTTTATCACTGGTTAACGCTTTTTATTTCAAATATCTTCAAAATTAACTGAGATATTTGCAATTTTATATTTAATGACGTCACGCTGTTAGTCGATGGATTAATTATTACTCCTTAGTACCAGCTATATAAAGACTGGAAGGTTTGAGTAGCGGCGGGCCAATCCAGATTTTTTAAATGTGGAATTCATATTTTGACAAGATAAATTAAAGACATAATAGAATACACTATCATTGAAATGTTTTATGAATGTTCTGTACAAATCACTAATAAAAGTTGAGAAGATTAATAAAATAATGAAATAAATATGTTCTGTAATGTATAATATAGAAAACCTGACAGCTCATCCATTATATATCATGAGATGACACGATACTCTTCTCCGCTTTTAGTTTTTTCTACTAAAAATTCCCAACATAAGTTTTAAGTGCTAATATAAATCAATTTCCAATTTCACTTTGAAAATGATAAATCGTCGGCTTGAATATTGAAGATATGTCTGAAATGTTGGTTACGGCCTGTAATCCACCCATTGAAGATTCCAAACCGTCAAATAAATGTATAGTATGTGAGCTTGAAAATGCTAATATTCTCTTTCTTTTCGTAGTGATGTAAAAAGCTTGCAAATCGCAGTTTAATGGATGTAACACGTGGTGGCATTTTTAATAAAATTATTTTTAATAAAAAAAGGCGACTCTTGTTCACACAAATTATTCTCACATTGCGCCTGTAAAAAGGCGAGAGCCCCCCGCGTCGCTAATTACTCACAATTAGCTTCATGATACCATTTTGATGTTGTTTTGGAGAGAGAGACGATTAATGGTCCTGCCGCTGGATGCATGCGGAACGGTACGAATTAGAAATCGCTGCATGTACACATTTTTTTATCTGAGCGGTAATTTGTACATGTAGCTTATCGAACCACGCATTGAACATCCTTTGTCAGACATCATTTTACATTTTTCTTCTACCCAATTAGTGAATCTTGGCGTTATTAATGGCCCCCCTGGATCGAGTGTGATGGAAAGGTGGGCCCACCCACACCAACAATTTCCAAATAAACATTTCAAAGATGTGAGGGGGTGGTAGATGTTGATGGGATACGTCCCCTTGGTTTAGTTTAGGAACTAGTCAGGAAAGTTCGACTTGATAAAGAGCGTCGACTGATTTATGTGGAATGAATCCGTGGAATTTAGACAGTCGAAATTTACATGAATTATGCCGGTGCGATTTCAAATTGCCCGTGTCAAAAGTAACCCCACCACTTTCACGGAATTATTGAACGAATGGAATAACATTATTTAATAATCAACTTGAGTTTGTAATCCATTTTTCGATTTAATTACAGCGAAACTTACTTGAACTAATTACAATGGACAGGTGTACAAGAGCAGTTTAACGGAAGCTAATGGAACTGATTTCAATTTTAAATCTTACCTAGACGTAATTTCAGTTTAATTTCTCAAATTGTTGATGCAGAAATTGCATTTCTAAATATTTATTAGACTATCGAGACTTAATGATTATTTAGTAACTACAGAAGTTCTGTGGCAGCACGACGGAAAATTAATTGAATATTTCACATCCATAAGCACACACTAATGAATCTTGTGAAATATTTTTTGTACTGGATCTAAATGTAATGGGACTTTTGAATGCAAAATCTTTAATTTAAGTTAGATTATGATGTTTATCTTTTTGGGGGCATACCTTTTTATATCCAAAGTAGATAAAATTAATATTTTGATACATTATTGAACGAAAGCCGCTTGCGGAAAGAGAACCTTTCGTTCAAAAAGTTTTACAATATTTAAATTAATGATAAAATATGCGTCAGTTGAAAATTAAAGAAATTTGCATAACAAGCTATGTATTTCTTAGTTATTCCAACAAATTTGCTATGTAAATAAATAATCAGTTCGATATTTCAAAAGATAAAATTATTGAATTTGACATCCTTGGGAAAATATAAAGATAAATTTAACAAGAGTAGGGAAAAGAAAATAAAGATAAATGCATGAGATATAAGAAAATCGAGAATTTAAGAAATTCAGTTCCAGTAGCTTAGATTTGCGTAAAATTGTTGAACCATTAAAACCAACGCTTTTATATAATATGCACAGCGATGATGTACAGTAATAACCAGTTTATGTAAAATGATGATCCCCTCAGAAGTTCGTAAATAGCAATTGCATGTCGTGCGGAAATTTGCTAGAGTATGTGCAGCGACTATGCAATTTAATTCTAAATCAAAATTAGAATTTAGGGATCCAATGTTGGGAGGTATGTAAAATTGAATCAGTAAACCACCGTACAGCAAAATTCCCTGCTTCTCTTATCTTCCCAAATCTCATATGTAAGTACTTTTCCACCGCAGACACCAATACCGCTTTAACGATATTGCGCATATTACATTGCGACACCCCTACGAAAAAAAAAAATAATAATTTTTCAAAGCTGAGTTTTCCTTTAGAACTACATAATATTTTAAAAATTATACAGACCCATATTAAACATTACATTTTACTCTATATATTTTTGGACGTGTGCCAGTGGCACATTTTTCCAACCTACAATAGATATAATTCATGAAAGGCCGGCACGTACACGAAATAAAATTTATTCACAACTATGAATGCTTGAAAATTGAGTCCCGAACTGATACTTATTTAAAACAATAATTTTCCAACCTGTTACACCAATCATCATCACAGCATTCACTAACTCTACCGAGATTAATTAAGTTGAATTGGCCCGTGAGCAATTTACTATAACAATCCCTGTATTAAATAATTAATTTCCTGGTGTGCGCCGCTTTTGCAATAATTTTAGCATCCCCTTTTGGGAGGAGGGCGCGCGCGCGCTGCTTTAATTAATATATAAATACAAAATAGAAGTTGAGACAGAAATTATTAAGTTGATAGTTTAGGGGGGTGCGTGCGCGCGCTTCACACTCCTGTCATAAATGTGAATGATTTATGTCTTCATTTTCACTGACAAATTTAATTAATTAAGACAAATGATTAATTAGGCTTCGACGCCATCAGGTGGCGTGCACCTCGACGCCCATCTTCCGGAAGATCTATAAAAAATGTAATCTGACCGGGGAATGATTAATATCACTTAATTTTTCTGCGCG
Organism: Coproporus ventriculus; assembly: GCA_027574865.2. Classification (NCBI taxonomy): domain Eukaryota; kingdom Metazoa; phylum Arthropoda; class Insecta; order Coleoptera; family Staphylinidae; genus Coproporus; species Coproporus ventriculus. The sequence continues at coordinate 109,887 of JAODAH020025443.1, forward strand.
CGGCCTTGATGCAATCTTTAAACAGATGGCGAAAGCAGGACGATTGCTCTTGAAACAAGTTCGTTCAAATAAATCGTTCAAAGTTTAGGGTTACTTTTTGATATGTACTTAAGGGCTACAGATTGATTGATACATCACAATAAAAGAATTGCGAAGTTAAACAACCATTTGCTAAAAGAATAATGGCCTTTCTATTATATTTTATATATGTATTATAACTACAATAGTCTCGATTAACCGAAATTTTAAGAATAACAGACAAATTCTTATGGCAAAAAAATTCACTATTTACAAAATTAAGACTCATTTATTTATTTATTTTTTTCTCTTTTCGGTTTTCGACTAATTAAAATAAATAATGCTCACCCATGGAATCAATCAAGGCAAATCTTCATTTATTCATACACTTCCCAAATTTAGAATTCTTCATATATCGATTGTTTTCTTGATAACTAATACATAGCTTCAAAATCAAAAATTAATGTTTTTCGACATATTAAATATTTTTCTAATTTTTTATTGGATCCGAGTCCTTTCTGGTGCTATAAAAAATCAAGTTTTAAATTATCAATAATTTCATAAAATCTTGTTATCTTCAAATTGTATCAATTTTTCGTTTTTTTTTAATTACCCGTCATTCATCTCGCTGATTTTCGTAAAACCGATGTCAAATGTTCAATCAGAAACATAGATTTTAGTTTCATTAGTTTTACTTTATTTTAATGCCGTGCATAAGGCAATATTATCAAGGCTAAAAAGATATAGCGACAAGAACCCATCTCACTTAATGTATATAAACACGTTAATATTCATCTAAAAAAAATGTTTCTGGTAGGAAATTTTCAAAGAAATCTAAATTTGATACCTATTGATGTAATTCTAAAGGAAAAAGTCGTGCGTGAAAAGTCGCAAAGAAGGATTAATCTAGCGCTGATTTCCAGCGTTTTCCGGTTTTTGATGCCCATTAAGACAATAATCCGATTCTATGTGATTTTTACCCTTTAGAACTTGTGGGCGCTGGTGTCACCTTTTCACCATCAAATTCGGCGTAGTTTTCAGTTTTAAAGTCTCAGAAGTTTTTCATAGTTATTATCGCACTTGGAAACTGTTTTGCATATGAATGAAAATAATTTCAACAGCTATTATAGTTACTTTTTTGTCAGATAAGGCCAAAAAAAGGATTATATTTGGAAGCTTTATGATATTTGGAAAGAAACAATTTTAAACAAATAACAAAGAAGTAAATTTGAAAATTAACTTGTTGGCCAAAATCAAAAAAATTTCATGGTAACAATCCTTACTACTTTTGTTTTTTAAGTTAACAACCATAAATTTATAAATGTAAAATTGAATATTACAAAATGCGAAATATTTAGAGATTATGGTATGAGGCGACGTGAATTATAATTAATTCCGCATAACATAGCCCCACATACGTATAAAACAATCACGTAGGTAGCAGAAATTGCCAACAATGTGGTTATTCAGGTTCAAGTTAACTATTTAATGAGTGTAATGTAGCTAAAACAAGGTAAACGTATGCGAACATTTCGCATAAATGAAATTAATGTGAAAATGGGGTGAGGACGGGCCTTTCGAGATTATATTTTAATTGTATGCTAAACATGTTAGGAAGAGGAAGAACCGCAAAAGATTTGGTTTGTATGAATGCTTAAAACGTTTGTTGGGTTGCAATTAATCTCCCAGGGGGTATATGCGTACGAGTTCTATTTGAGTAAGTATGTATCTTCCTCTCTGCGATGAGTAAATCATTAAATAAAACAAGTGTAGCGAAGACTAGGGGTCCATGCCTTCCGGCACCAGGACGAGAACATAGCAGACATGGAGACTCCTCTTGGAAAAGCTCTGGTTGGAACAGGGCCAGAGTAATCTCCGGCGTCGTTAATAAACGAGTTGAATAGGAGATGCATCGAATGTCGCCAAGATGAGGGCATCAAATATTATGTAAAGAAACCCCAAGCGTCACTTTAATTGTTTTCGTAAATCCTCTTGATGAATATGGAAAATTTAATGAATTAAATCTGCATTTTTTGGTAGGGTGTGCCAATTTTAACATTTGTAATTCCAGATTTTCTACCATGTACAAGCCTTAAACTTTGTTTGCTGTGCGAGGCAATTAGCTAAAGAGACGTCCTGACATCCGTACAGACAACTCCTCTGTGTACTTAGCATTTAAGTTCTTTTAAGAATCCCTCCCGGAAAGTTTCAGCCTTCAACGGTTTCACAAGTCAAATAGAACTTTTCAGGCACCTACATCCGTCAAAGTGATATATCCTAAAATTAGGAGGGCTCAACTACATCTATTTCCATGTATTTATGTAACTCTGTTTAAATATTTCATAACAAATACCGCAAATTTGATCACAAATGTAATTCAAAATTTGTTTTTGTTTTATTTAATTTATCAATATATTTCTTTTTGAAATGAACTGTATTTTATATAATTAAATATTAAAATTTAGTATGTGACAGATGAATGGACGAAAAGAGAGAAATTTGGGTTTAATGTTGATTTCAAAAAAAATTTTAATAACAAACTTAAAATCTCCATTTTATTTTATTGCTTTTAGAAATCTTAAGGTGATTGTACATTTCTCATTACAAAAACGATGTATAACATATGTATCATCTAAAATTATCCATTCGGTACAATCTGAGAATAAAATATTTTCAGGTTGTATTAACATGTCTATTACTGCAATTAGAACAACAATAAACTATACATCATTTTATAATCTGGCTATTTGCCAATATCATTACAACGTACTATGCAACCTCTAATCGATGACTGTAATCACAGCTCTACTATAGGCTATACACAAATCACTTAAGGATGTAATACACCGTGGTTTAATAGGTTGCAAACACAAATCCCACACAACTTATTGCTCTAAGATACACGAAGCACTACAAAATTTACAAGTTACTTCATGCTATACAAAAAAATATCAATTCGATTTTTTGCAAATTCTTTTTTAAATAAAAGAATTACATTTTAGTTATTAATCATATAAAATAAAATTCATTATATTAAATAAAAGCAGATTATTAATTTAAGTTTCTGAAGATTTTCTTTTGAAAGAAAGCACAAAAAAATGAAAAATCGCTGCTTTTTAAGTGCCATCTAACAATAGCCCCCTCACTCTATTATTACATTTGTTCCCATGTTGATTCTCCTATTCGAATGTGTTTATGATAATTGGCGTTTGATTCATTGGGGTACAAAGTAGAATAGATGTACAGGGACGCATATATCAGTGACAGGTAGTTTTGAAAAGGTGCGGTAGGTAGGTAGAGGGAGCCAAAGATACATAACATAATAGCTGTGCGCGACATGTGTTTTGTCTTCAGAAGAAGAAAAAAGTTATTTTATTATCGTATACACCTACGCGGTACTAGAAGGCATGCACCATAAGGTTTAAAGAATGGAATGGACCGATAACAGAATTGGACACGCGAGAAATTATGAAATCTCATGGAGAGGCAGCAAGCGCTGAAAGGTACACGACTTGAATTTTTAAAGAGGAATCTTGATTCAAAAAGTTAATTGTATGGGTGAATAGTAATTAATGAATAACTATAAAACTTACGAATATTGTGCAGAATTTTTCGAAACAAAAAACTATTACATGTATTAATTCACAATAAAAAAAAATTAACTTTATTATAGAAGCTATTTTTGCCGAATAATTTTGAAAAAGTTACCATTTTTAAAAGACCTATAAGCATTTTGTTTTTTTTTTAACTTTCACTTATAGTGAAAAAAATGTTTCTTTTTAAAACTCTTTTCCATGTTTTATTTCAATCTAAGCTATTTGCAAAAATAAGTAATTTTAATCACGTTAGTTTTTTACAAAGATATAACTTTTTCGAATAAATAACTTAAGTGATAGTCAAGAAAGCAAGCAAAGTAAAATAGTAATTAAAGATTAAGGAAGATTAAGTCTAGAATACTATCCACTTCTTTTTGCAAAACACACGATTTCTTGATATATTTAGTATCTGTTTCTGTAGCATGTTAATGTGAAGTTATCTGTTCTACGATAAAGTGTGGAGAAAATTAAATTTCCTCTTCGGAAACCGCGGCTCGGAAACGTTTGGAGACGTGGTGAGGAGAGGGTGGGTGATACGGACAATACCGAAGGCGAAATGGTAGGAGTAGAAGGAGGAAGATAAGGCTACATGAAGTGATGGACTGTGGTGGTGAACCCCGAAGCCACCCCGAGATGTGAAAATTGCAAAAAAATATATGGGTCGAGTGTAAAGGGGTCGGTTGTTTGCGCGTTTTTCTTTTTATTGTGGACGAAAAGCAGGCCAGCCGCAGGGTCGGATAATTTCTAATATATTCATGCGAATCGACACTTTTTTTCGTTTAGTTGTAATAGGGATGTCGACGCGTTTATTGCTTCTGGAGAACCACAGTCGACAAGAAATAAAAATCGATTGTTCGCATAAAATATAGTAAATTGTGGCGTAGGATATAATAATATTTACTTTATTGCGAGAATTTTAGATAACGAAATTATTAAATTGGACCATTACTTGGGTTTAACATAATTGAATGGGAAGTAATAATATCAATAATATAAAATATCCACACTATTAGTAAACTTTCATATATTTTCTAAGGTGATGGTTTCTTCACTGGATTTCTGTGTTCAATTTCATGAGAAACAGGTAAATTATGATCTCAAAAGAATTTGTTTCATCATACTCACATTAATATGTAAGATGTAGACGCAATGGATTTTACTTACCACCTGCAACAAAAAATCAATGAATGAAACATGAAAATAATTGTTTTTTTCGTTAAGAACTATAACGATGTCATTAATTAAAATAAGTGAAGGTTGGAAGATGATTTTGACATTAAAGTTTATATAAAAAATATAAAATTTATATTTTCCAGCACTTTTAGCATTTTTTTTCATTATTAGAAAAATTATAATTTTGCTCGCTATACACATGATATAGTACTTTACTGGAGTTGAAAAGCAATTACATTCTCGTGAAATTGTTCATTCGTACGTAATATACGATTTTCAACTCATGTTATTTGTTACATATGTTATTTTCTTTTTATTCAATAAATAAATAAATTTATTGTTCAACAGAAAATGCCATCTTTCGGTACAATAACATTTAAAACCTTAAAAAACAAGGGAAACTTATTTAAAATGATTTTAATTTTGATGATTTTATATTTGAAGTATGTACTACTAAAATTGCGGTAATAAAACTAAATGAAATGTAACAATATTTATTTGTCAAAATTATTCTTATATCTTTGTTGGTTCTAACGAGTTATACTAAAAATATAAAAAGATAAAAATCGAACCAATTATAAGATGTAAATTTAATATAAATTTTAATAAACATTGAGTAGATGCCAATATTATTCTGATAAATTTTAATGGTCTAATCATAAAAGAAAAGTGAAGTCTCCCATTAACTCCTAATTGAATCATGGCAAGAAACATTTTATCGCACTAATGTGGGCGACTTAAAGTTCTCACAAACTTATATCTGTAAAAAGATCCGAATTTTATGAAATATCCCTTACAAGACTTTTCCTTTACCTTTAACATTTTGTTATTCTTGTCAGAGCTTTGGCGAAATTAGGAGTCGTAAAGTAAAAATATTTACGTTATATCTTATTGATTGCTTATACTCTCATTGTTATTTATTTATATAAAATTAATTTCGTGTAGCTGAAAACAACTCGTTGCATATACCAGGAGCATTATTTAATGTAATCACTACGATATATCCGGATAAATAATATCTTATTTACATAATTGATTAATTGTTAATTGGTTATATAACAATACAATTAGTTTCAGTAATGCAGAGTCATGTATTGGGTGTTTATCGTTTTATTGCATCGTGCTGGTACATGTTTGTGAAATATGCACCTAAAATTTTGAATTTATGAGATGGAATTAAACCGAGAATCTCACCTTCTTCACCGTTCTATGGTCGAAAATTTATTTGACTACCTATTACAAAATAAAAAGAAGCTGCATGAATTGATTTAGAGCGTTTATAAATTATGTATGGAATTCAAAATTATAGAATTTATAAATCGTTCAAAACAAAAATGTGTGTACATGCATGAATAATATTCAAAGGATTATTAGCTGGAATTGGTGTGATTTGATTCCATTTTAATTGTCTCTACACGATATTAAAATTAATATTATAATAAAGTTCCTGTGTTATTATATATGCTTTGTGACCATAAAGTTTAGATTTCAATAACACAAAATAGAATGTTCAATTATATATGGCTTTAAAGTAAAGTATTTAGCAGTTATATATAATAGAATATTGATTAGAAACACTATCAACAGTATAATTAAATTTGAAAGAAGAAAATTATTACAATTGGTAAAATTTTGCTTTAACGATTTAGAGGTCCTAAGTTCTAAAGGTAGACCTGGGTTGGATTATTTAAAACAAATAAATGACATAGGAGTTATTAATTATAAGAAATTAAAGGACATGATCGAAAATAGAAACGCATAAATCTTTATCAATCTTCGGATTGACTATCTCAGTGATGATAAATTCAAAGCAGGAACTGACAATGGAAAATTTAATAACACAATGAAATAAATGGATTAGTTTAGCTGATATTTATTTATAAATTATCACTTTGTAAGTTCAAAATTCGATTGGATTAATATAATTGGAATAATTGTAGCCAAAATATTTAGAATTGATATTTTAGATTTATTAGGAAAAAAGTTAGCTAACCACAATTTCTATTTAACATCTCCTATTCCTCACCCCAACATAATCCCATACACATTTCCAAATCGCAAAAACAAACAAAGCTTGATAATCCGATCCTCGCCACTATAAATACAAATTAATAATTAACCCTGCACACACGTACGTAGCAATTAATTTAAAATTAATTATACATTTGACAGTCCGTTGGTAAACAAAAGCATTCTTCCCCTAAAAAAATAAGTCAGGTGCTATAGAACTAATTAATAATTCATCATGTGAGAGTATCCCTGAAGGAAAATCGGATTCAAATGTGTTTTAGAGCCTTTGCAGTTGAAAATTTTGTGGAAATCTCCAGAAAATGGGAAATAAATCGCATAAGAGGGTTAGAAATCTTTAAATAACTTACTGAAGGTATCAAAATAAAAACAAATCGTTTAATGATTTATTTACATGGTAAACTATTTGAGTGGATTAAAAAGTAATAAATATTACCGGGTTCGGTACTAAATTTTCTATAAAAATTTTATCGAACATTTAATGTTTGCATTAAAATTTTGATTGATGTGATTGCACAATTATCTTTGATTATGCAATAGTATTTAGGTTTAATCCTATGGAAGCTATAAAAGAATATTGTAATAATAAAATTTTTATATTTTTTAATGGAACTTGGGTTGGTTAGGACTGCCAGAAACTAATTAGAAATATTGGATTATTTCACACAGTAGAGTTTAATGTTCATTTTGGGGTAACACGCACAACTAAAAAGAAATTTAAGGTAAATTTAGCGAGAGGAAGCTAATTGGAAGGAAAAACCCTGCGGCTTTTCTTTTTGTGCATAGAAGAGCCCACCGAATGATAAAAACTTTCAAAAGTTAAACTCAAATAAATATATTTTTTATATTTATTTTCTACTTTTGAAGTAGCATACCTTTATAGTATAATACTGAATGAAAAAACACAAATTCATTTACAATATTTAATTAAATTATTATTGCCCTGGAATTTTAATTAATTTATTAATTAATATTTTTTGTAAAGCTGCAATTTTAAACGTTGAATTCTTGTAATTTTTAGGCTTCCAAACGCCATAAAATACTTATTTAAATTGGTACAATGTCATTCAATCTATCTAATTGTCTGTTTCAAATTCCTTTTAAGCATCTATTGTTAAAAGTATAAAACTTTTATATTTAATATGTAAAAACGCTGTTACAATTTTCTATTCTTTAAAATTATACAGAAAGGAAATTAAATCTTATGCCGTTAAGTCTCATATGCTACTATTTTAGTCCTTTGTTAATGTAACTCAAGGTGGAGAATGTGATAATAAGAATGTTAAGGTAAAAGGGAATAATAATTATTCTTGGTGATATGTGTTGGTGGTGTTTACGAATTGGTCCTAGCTTGTTGGCTGTGGTGAAATATGGATGGGGGTCCTGGGTAGTTTTAAAAGCAATATATTCAGTTAAAATGGGTTAAGTTGGCAATAAAGTGCGGTGAAGGCAGTCCGCACATTTTAGACGGATATTAACAAGGAAGATAGTTGAGATCGCGACTAGGATCCGTATAACCATAATGCTGCCTTGTGGATCTTCTGAACGTCTCCTGGGCCACATTACATACCGGATTTATTGCTAACAAACACGCATAAGGAGACATAAGGGCTTGCGCCGTTACACTCTTCTTATTTTTTTTATCTATTCGACATGAAAGACTGTGCTTTATTTAATTTGCCGCTTTGTTGGGATTCTCTGCCAGCCTTTTAGATCTCTTTATTCGTAACTCCCTCGCCATCAGCCTTCCATCGCGCCACCTCCAGAATTATAACATTGTCGGAACATTTCATATAGATAATGAAATAGTAAACACAGCTCGTGGGCGACTGAATAAATACTGATGTCGTCGGGTAGATTGCTGCTGCGGACTTGTCACTTTATTTCACAAACAAGACATCTGCTCGGATTTCTCTTAAAACATGTATATCCCATATTTGCAAAACAATACCCTTAAACACCAAGCTTGAACTTTTTAATTATTGTTTTGGGAAAATCGATTCGCAGTTGTGCTGGTAGGGGGCCGAAATTTTGATGGAAATCACTTTAATTAAACAAACTTTTCGTATTTGGCTTTATATCTTTACGAAACTGCAGTTCCTGTAGTAGAGAAAACTAATTAAAACTCATAATATTGGCCAACAATTGAGGGAGAAATGAATTTCAATATTTCCCAACTAAATTCACATTTAATTTAATTTTATACTACTTTAATAATAATAATACTAGGAATAAGTAAAATCATATACATACATCAACTTTTTCTTAAAACACTTTCTTGCAATTGAAATTTAAACGTTAAATGGCTGGTGAACTATTAAAAACAAAAACTTAAGAAAATGGAAAGCAAATATTTATATAATATATGCAAATTTAAAAATTTTTTGTTGTTCTAATTTTAATATTTTGATTTTCAATTTTTTAATTTTGCTCTCCACTGATAACAAAATTCTTAATTTCATTTAAAATTTTTATTTTTATTTGATCCTATTATATTAGTGTTGTGTGATATCAAATCTTCTCAAAATCCCAGAATATTTGCCGAAAGGTTTTTTCTGGGCAAATCAATTAATTTGAAATTATCTGATGCAAATATTTATTATTGTTTAATTTAAAATTTTTTCCTATAATATTTAATCAAAAACATTTATTATCATATAAGATTGAAAATTAATTAATTAAAGAAATTTTAATTTAATTTGTAAAAGATTTATATATATCAGCCCGGAGCATTCACCATTAATATATTTTTTTGTTTAGCTTAATAAATGCCATAAAACGTTTAATGCTGAAACACATTTTAGATTCACAAGCTTTGACTTACGAGAAGTTTTGATAAGAGATATTTTTTCACAAGAAATCTTTAAGTACAGACCTTATTAATCAAGATTAAATTATGCGAAAATATGACCAGTTCTACAATATAAGGATAAAAGAGTATAATACGATGAATATTTAAAACCAAGAAAGAAGAAGATTTTTGTGAGAATACAAAAATGTCTTAGTCCAATGCCACTGTCGCATTAACAATATTAAATGAATATTAAATTTTCTCTTTTGGCATTACTAAAGGACAAAATTTTTGAGACTAGGTGTTTTACCATGAGATTTTAGGCAACTGGAAAATTAAAAATGCTTAAGCACTAAAATACGAGTAATTACTACATTGTTTGTTTTCTAAATTTCTTGGATATTTTTATATATCTCACGTGTTTTCAGTTCTTTCATTTATTACACTGCGATTAGGGCCAAATTTTATTTCACCTAATCGCATTTGTTTGTATAACATGTTAATATAACTCAGATTATGAAAGACCAATAATAAATGTATTTAATAAAATACATGATTTTAATAGTTTGTTGTACATGCCAGATAACAAAAATGCAATTTTTAAATACTTAATGTAATAGTGAATTTCCTTACTAAAAACGAAAATTTGCGAAATAGTTTTTCGTTCGGAGTAAGGAACTCTACTTTCCCATGATTAAATTTGAATCATATTAAATAAATCGTCAAAGTTAAATTTGTACAATATGAACAACAAATGCTCGTACATGTGAGTGATTTTAAGGTAGGGATATCATGATAAATCAATGGTCTATAGTGCTTAATGTTCTCTTCTTACAAATTGCCAGAAGTAAAAGTTACTTATAATGAAATTAGAACTTTCGCACTTAACTTTCATCATCAAGTCGGAAAAAATAATTCGTTTTTACAAGCGATTATACAAGTGCAGTTTTGATGCGCTGAATTGGAAATTAAATTTAAATCGCAATTTAATTATCTACTAATTTATGATGATTTATTTTATTTTAAATTTGCTGTCGATTATGAAAATAATTCTCAACCGCGAAATCTGTAAGTTCAATTTAAATGCATTTTTTGTGGTAATTATAACCGTGATAAATTGTTGTCGACAATTAAAACAAGGTAATTTATGTCGACATAAAAATGCGAGTTTGGGCTATATATGCATCCTTCTCTTTACAACCCCATAAAACATCCACTCGTTCAAATAATGCACCTGTTTTTGTTAAACACCCCCTCGAAAATACCTTACTTAATATATTAGTTTTTCAATGGGAAAATATCGAATGAACACCACGCTATCTTTTTATGATGATATGCGTGCTCCTAATAAATTTCTTCCCCATCATCCCTTATTGTTACTTTTTTTTGCAGTAATTAATTTACAACTTATTTTTACTGCATCATAATTTCACATGTATTGGAGCTATTTAGATTAAAAGGAATGAAAACTTGCAGAGGGCGGGAAGTGTATATAGCGTAATGCAGATAACCCCAAGCAATCTTAAAATTGATTCAAAAATACTTTGCACGATAGAAGAAATGTAATTAAAGTTTGCAAAAGCATAATACATTTCATTTTGAAACGACTATTTTTATTATTCATACTATGGGGATGGTTGGTTTTTTCTAAAACAATTACCCACTTTGCATTGTAACTTTATTTAACGACATCATAAAAGTAAACTCGTTATAATTCCAACAATTATAAAATTGTTTTTTTTTTCGGATGGCATTTTTGTTGAGGTATAAAAAGTGAAGAGGGGATGTAATTGGGGCGGAAACTTTTTGTATAACGTGCGTGTGTGATTTAATATTTTAATCGTGCGAATATTAAGGACAGGCAATGCAAAAAATATGTTCCGAGGGGGTAGATAATCCTCGGCTGCTAATGAAATAATTCATTTCGGTGTGGATCCAGTTTCGCAATTCGATTCGGGTCCGGAAATAATCCCGCACGAAATATTTACGCTCAGTCCGGATATAAATAAGGACGTCTTCCTGAATAAATTATCCGCGATAAAACCCCTAAAAGTGTCACGCCGTGGGCTGCATCAAAAATTAAATCTACACCCTAGTAAATATCGACAACTATATGATATATACACCGCATACAATTTTTCTGCAGAAATGAAAATTTTTGTTGGATTTTCAATAAAATTTAGAATGCCGTTTAAATCATAACTTTGCACAAATCAGAGTTGCTTTGGTGATCAGATTGCTTAACTAGGTAAAATAAAGAAAATGTAGATAAGAAAACATTTTTTGTGTAATTATAATTTGTATTTATCTATGAAGTTACGTATAGAGCTATAGGTGCACATTCTACCTGCTGAATAAGAGAGATTTAATAGAAGAAAGATGATTGTTTATCCTTATCTGTTTTAAGTATTTGATCTATTTTATCCATTTTTAAAGTATGTGTGTTATTTGTTAATAACATTTTAATTTTTTAATTAAATTGGTTAAAAATTCAATAACCCAAAGTACATATTAAAAAATAAAAGCAGGAAATATAGAAAATTCGCCCTGGTTTATTTTCCACGATTTAAACACGCAATAGCTGCATTCCGAGTAAAACCGTTCATTTATCTTCTAAAATAAACCAACAAAAGTACACACATATATGTATACCGACATTTAAAGTTCATTTTCCCATTGCGAAACGAATTCGGCCCGGCGCGACATTTAAGCCATATGGATTATTTTCCTAAATTGAAAGTTTTCTGTGTGTGGTGGTTTGAGTTTCGCAAAACTTACAACCATCTTGCACCAATTTAGATTTCCTGATGTAATCGGTAGGGGTGTTTCGGTGCCAGCGAGCGCTCCGTACACATTCTTATTCTTATTACTTCCCCTATAACTCTACCAATCGATCAATTTGAATCTGATTGATTGAGTTTATCTGAATAAGACATCGAAATTCTAATGACCATTATTATAACTTTGCGAATCCAATCTTGGAAATAATTAAACAGGAAATTGGTGGAGGAAGGAGGTTCGCTTTAATTACATTATCATTCCTCCGCTAATTTAATTCATTTAAGACCGCTAATAAAATTTTATTTCTTTTAATAGCATTCCCATAAATAAAATTGAAAAGAATAGAAATACCTGAAGTAAACCGTTTATGTAGTCTAGCGTGCTCGTAAAGGTTACTGGGAAAGATTTAACCGCGGGGAAATTTATGATAGTCGGTCTGTTTAATTTGTACGAACCGCGAGGAAATAAAGTACAAGGAAAAATAAAGCAGCCAGTTTTGGGAAGAGATTAAGTCGCTTGTTCCATTGTCCTCTTTTCGTTAAAAAAAATTTTTCGAGCGCGCGCTCTTTTGACGGAAGTGGTGCAAATTTAAGAGGGACAACTTTATAGTATTTAAGTGGGGAATTCTCGGCGCGGTATTCTATCTGATTTTCCCCAGTTTATTGTCATAAGTAAAGCAATTAAGTTGAAATATAATTTCATTTGCGAACTTTTTGATGGTGGCATGAAAGTAACATTTGCTTTGTGCATTCGGGATTAATGAAAAAGAAATTAATTTATGTGGACAAATTATTGCTGAACGAGGGTGGTCGCTCGAATTTATTGTCCTTCATCATTTTGTAGATTAAAATTTAACTATCGCCATTGGATTTTAAATTATGCGCCATAAAATTTGTGGAAAGCTTTAATTTCGTTCTTATTATTTATTTTAACGAAATTTTACGTCAATTCTTATGACCCAATTGCAGAAAAGAGACAATACATTACTTCTTTTATTTGCAATCTTGATTTATTACAACTCATTGTCTGTCTGGGAACTGCTATGTAATTTATTTAAGGCTTTCTTCTATTTAGAGTTTTTAATTCTCAATGATCAAAGGCTGCAAATTTTTTTCACAGTTACTATAAGGTCATTTCAGGTGAAGTTAGCTAAGAAAAGCTGCACCCCCTCATATTTGTCGAAAAACGACTATATTTATCTATTTTCATCTAATACTAAGTAAGAAGGTACTCATTTGGCTCGCTCCGTTTTATTTAGTTTATATTCACGTTTTTGTCTCATCATACACATCACTTGAAAACAAAATTGTATAATACTTGTAAAATCCAAGCATTTTGCTAGTCTTAGTTTTTTTGGAATTGACTTTGGAAAAAAATAACAGGAAGTTTGACGTCTGACCTTTACATTTCATCTCGTACAAAATCGATTCCGTCGTAACATATTGAAAGTTTATGGTCTATTCTTACGAAAACAGAATTCTTCATCAATTTGAATGATTTTGCAAGTATTATATTGTTTGGTTTTCATATTTACAAAGGTTATCTCAAGCGACCTAAAGATTATCTAACATTTTCATTTTAAAATAATTATAACCATTTTTGGGAAAATTTTGACGAAGCTATATTTGAAGTCAATTAATTTAAATAGAAATAAGAAATTCAATTTCAATATTGCTTGCAAAAACAAGTACAACGAATTTTTAATAGTTGAATGTCAATAAATCTTCTTACCAATTTTTCTTCAAAATCTAGAAAAAATAACTTTTTCTCTGCCGCAACTTGTATTTGTAAAATGCTCACTTAATTTTCAAAGATGCTTACCTGTAACAAAACAAAATCAGTTTATTAAAATTTTGTGACACTCTAGCAAACTTTTTTATCTTAATCTTAAGTTTGATTAGAATATTATAGCCTCCCCAGCTTTGTAGATGCTTACTAAAGATAAACTTTTATAGATTTTATGAGACAATTTCACTTTCAAACCCGCCATCTCTGCTTATTTTTATTAACCCATTCCACCCATTTTTTTCTTTGGATCCCTTGATAAATGATTATAAGCAGGAAATCCCCAACGCAAGATAAAAATCTTCCAGAAAGTATAAAATTATTTATTAATAATAAATTCGAACCTCGCTTTAAGAATTAAAATTGGGCACTGGAAAATGGGGCAATAAAATCGTGCAAAATATTGACCCAGTTCAAAATTAACAAACAAGATATGTTTACTTGCAACTTTCCAATTATTTAAATATATTTTTAAATACTAATTTTAAATCTTAATATCTCCAAAAGTTAAGTAAAAGTCGAAAATGTAATATTAAACAAACGATAATAAAAAAAAAACTCTTAAATAAATAATTGAGATGGTTGGACAGTTAAATTATGTGACATCATGGAAAAGGAAACGAAATATAATACTTAAATTTTAATATAACAATACCTGAATCACAAAATGCATTAGAAATGAACAATATAGTGCGCACGTGACATGGTGTGTATTGAAGTTTATTTTGTATGATTTGTATATAAATTTGTAGGTAAATTACATTTCATTTCTAATTTAAGTTTGCTCTTAAGTTATTTTGAATTAACTGTAGATGCAGGAATCCAATTTAAGTGTAATTCACATTTTGATCTAGAACATTAAAAAAGAAAAGCATCCTCAATCATGTCGAAAAGTGCGTGTAAGGCTTCCATTTAATTAAAAACGAAAACATTTGAATCGAAAAGAAAAAAATAACAAAAACGAGGATTTCAAAATTTCTATATGAGGAGTTGGAATTGATGGGACAATCAGAGAGAAAAACATTTTAATTAAAATCCACAATGGTTCCGTTGACAGATATTTCAGAGCGGAAATTTGTTAATTCCACGGGTAGAGCCACAATTCCCTATAAACAATCTACACCGGTGAATAAAATAAAAGGACCCGACCCGAAGAGTCGCGCGTCTGTATTTTTAGAATCTAACCCTTGTCATGTAAATATTTGATTTCGAGTGGAAAAAGAGAGATATAGATATAACTCTGGATTCGCTCGCAATTAAATTCGTAAGGCTACAGCTTTATCGATTCAATCTTGGGTACGTTATCAATTTTAACAGAGTTTAATGATCAGTTAACGTTGATTATCCGCGGTTCTTTATGACCTCAGCCATAGCGATAAATTCTGTCTAAATATGGTTAAATAATATGTTTCTAGAAATTCATAAACTAAACGAATTACGTTATTAGTAATGTAACATTAATGACGGGAATGAAACTTTTAGTATTCTTTGTAATTTATTACATTCGATGACTGATTATATGAAAACACTTATCACACTTGATGGTGTTTAAATATTTCATGGTCTGAAGCGCAATCTATTTAGGAAATTTCTGCAAAAGGTAAGCTCTATTTTTAGTGAAACATATAACATAAACAGGTAATGAAATTCTTCATGATTAATACTTAAAACTTTAAAACCATTAATATATTTAATTAAATAATTGCATTATTTAAAAAATTTTTGTACATAATGTGACGTTAATAAATTCAATATTTGTAATAACCGAATGTTATCTAAAATGAAAAGAATGTGCAACAATAAATATTTGCATATATATTGTATTCTATTAGTTTTAAATAACAACGTGATCTTGTAAAATTGATTCCAAGATTGCGATTTAATAATTTCATTATAAGTTTAGTTTACTTAAATTAAAATTTAAATGCAAGGCTTTCGTATAAATTTCATATTATAAACACAACTATAATCAAATGAAACCTTCAGAAAATATTGTTTTATATTAATTTTGAAAATAAATTAACAAATCAAAATTAAAGATAACATTAATTATATTTTCTATTTGTGTAAACAATTTTATTTCATTTATGAATAAATATAATATTACTAATTAAAAAATACTAATTAAAAAAAATCTAAAAATGAAAAATTTTATTGCATTGGGACGATTCATGCGTTAAACTACTACAGTCATAAAAGTAAAATGATAAATTTTACTTAAATTTTTGTATGCTCCTGCATCATTTACATGCTGATTTTTATTATTCTGTTGTCTCCGAACTCGGTTGCATTTTGTGGGTCGGAGCTTGAATAATAGAGTGAGTGAGCTTTTTCTCTCAATCCCTTTATTCCCACGAGTAAAATCGTCTATGATGAACCTTGTTACCCTCTGCATAAGTTTATGTTTCATTTAGTAAAAACATAATTAATGGTCGAGATATTTAAATGTATAATTGCATGAGGTCGAGTTAGTAAATATAGGGAATGTGTTTTTTTTTGTATAAAACCAACAAAACAAAAGTTTCCATTTGGGATTTTCCTTTTACCTCACCAATCGAGTGCTGTTTGTTTTTGTAACAAACGTATACGAATTACTAGGTTTAAAATCCTTTTGCTTTTACAATTCATGTAGGATTATTGCTTTCAATCAATTAGCATTGTAGTCGGCTCTTATTTATTTTACTTAAATTAAATTACTCAGCAGACTAGAAAAGATTATGCAAATTTAGGTTTGGTGGTGACTTTTCGATTATCCCTGCCAACGCCAGAAACATGAATACGTCGCGTATGAAATTAAATGCCATATGCCTTTTGTACCCATCAAAAAATTTTAGAAACTTTTTATATAGAAAGGGGGTGCAATTATTAATGCGCCCCTTCATCGTAAACTTTAAACTCGTCAAACTTACCAAAAAAGTTGATTTATACGGGAGATACACAAGCAGCATGTTTAATAAATAGTCCGAACCACCTTAACAGTATGTGCCATCCATATTTATAACCAGGGATTTTTCCCAGTTTCCAAACAGTTTTAGACGGAAAAGTTCACTTTCGGGGATTACGGGCGGGCGCAATCTGGATATTAATTGGCAACCATCTGCCGGTGTAATGGAGCAGAAGAGACATCCGATATAGAAAATTAATAAAGAAGGATCCTGCCGTACACATAAAATACATCGGAGTCGAACCGAATTTAATTAAACGAAAAAATTGAGGGTAAGAGGTGCGAGAGGATTGCAATAATCAGAACAGTGGTGTTTACATTCAGGATTGTAATTGAATAAGTTCATTAACGAGGTGAATGCTGTCGGATGCACAAGTAGGATAACTCCAATATGTCTGAGGCTATCTATACATCTTCTGTATGATAGATGGATCCTCGGTAATTTACTGACCGGGACATACTGTATAGACACTCATGTATAATGCACCTGCTGTAATTACATCCCTTACTGATTAAATCTATTATTTAATCGAAAACTGACAAGAATCTAATAAAATTATCAACTGCCTTCCTTTTATTAACACGCATTAGATAAGTACACTATACTTAAAATGGTAACATCACTAAATCTAGACAATAGAATAAATGTAGGTCAAAAAGATAGTTCAAGAATTTAGGAATAAGTCGGTCCGTTTCAAGAGCACTTTAACTATATTCCATTCTACATAACTTATAAGAACAAAACTAAATATAGTAATTAGAAAAGTTTTTGGGATGCATAAAATGTATCTGCAATCTCATAAAATTGTAAGTGCGTAAGCAAGAAAAATTATTAATATACAAACAAATAAAGTTATTTGACTTTAAATATTTTATGTCAGAAATTTTTTGGTTATGTCACTTTAAACAATGAAAAATGGGAACAAGTAAACATTTAACAATTTTAATTTTTTTATGAAACCGCTTAATATATTTTACATTATTCAAAAAAAACTTAAAAGTATGAAGCTAAGTAAATTTTTTAAAAATTGTTTCTATAATTGCAATTATATTAATCATTAAACTAAATTTGAACTCTATTCAAGATATATATTTTCCATTTATCGCAAAAAGTTTATATTGCTTTTTGTTGTTTTGAAATATTGAAAATATTATTACTAATTGATTTGTATATATTTTTATGGAAGATAAAAGTTGTGCATATGCATTACACGTGCCATTTTTTTTATTGCAGTTCATTCAACCAGAATTATATTTTCATAATTGTCAAGCTTTCAATTACCAAGAAGAGATACGAATGGAACGAAGTGTAAAATAAACGAAACTCTCTTTTGATTGAGTTAATTCAATAAACCAGCATTTCACGATACTGAAAAAGGATTTTACAAAATAATTTAATAAGGACACAATTCCAACTGTCAAATTCTTGTTCCCCTCGAATAATTCAGATGCCATGATGACATTTATATATTAACTTATTAGAATGGCCATTAAACTTTACAAAAATAGCTGGGGTTTTTTAATTGACCTTCACATAACCCAGTTGTAAAGTTGTACCTCGGGTATTCTTTTAAATTGAATTTCATGAGGCATTTTTTGTGGTCGGAACTAATTCTGGGCCTATTTTATGCGGTAATTTGGACGGTTTTTTAGAGGGACTTTTGCTTCTCTCCCGTGTGCATTTCAACATCGTTCGTATATAAACCCAACGAAATTATTGTCCATTGTTATAAAATAAAGACGTTTGGAAATTTACTTGTTATTTATGTGCTGGCGGTGTACGGCAAAAGTGGAGTCCCCAAAGACAATAAATGTCCAATAAAAATCGGAACGACTTCATACAGGTTGGTGAGAGAGGTAACCTCGCGCCTATTTCCGTGCAGTCCTTCGTTTTGCGGTCCGGGAGGTCCCAGATACCCATCTTGTATGGGTGACCGGAATGTGTGATGAGTCCGAGTTTGTGTGAATGTCGGACTCGATGTTTGCATGGCGAATTGTGCTTATAGCGGCAGGCAGCCCTTTTATTTGACCAATTGTGCACACATCGTTCATTATGGGTATAATTGCCGTGTTTAGCAATTTGCGCCTCTTTCTCTTTTGGATATTGTACTGGCATTTAATTGGACATGAAAACGTTTAATTAGGTTAATTAAGCAATGTTTACTTTTTCGTAGAAATCTTAATAATAGTAATTTTATAATTTAATGTCCATTTTAAACAAAGAAATTAAATTTCCTAAAGTAGCTTTTTTTTAACTTCTTATCAGTAGTGCAATTTTATAGTCGTAAAAATTAACAGCATTGCAATACGATCTTTATTATTCTCTTGCTCTGCGGATTCTATTCACATCTTATGTTGTAGTTAATTTTTATTGTCTTAAATAATTGTGTTAAGTACTAATTAAGTTTGATCCTATGACCCTCTCATTTTACGTTTCACTCGTCTTAATATCCATATTAATAATACTTTACAATTGTGATTTTTTTTTAGGTTTATATGATTATTAAAGTACCAAATATTTGTCATCACATCTATTTTTTTTAATACCGATAAGATTTTCTTAATAAAATTAAAAATTTTGAATTACAAATATCCTGCATATCATATGATTGAATAATAAAAAGCAAATTTCATTTTTGTTAGCATGGTTTGTTTTTTCTTATAAGCTTTTTGCACTTGAAAGGCGTTTACACTTTAAAAACAAAATAATCCAATAAATGAAATAACACAAACACCTATAAATATAATAGATAAACGATCACATATATCTAAAATTAATCAACAACAAGAATTCTTATTTCAATTTAATGTATGATAGAATAAAAATGAAGAAGAGGATTGAATAATAAAAGATTTGCAACATTTGAGATCTGATTTGAAGTATGTGTTGTAAGAGTTGTAAGTAACTTTAGTGCCTCTCCGACTGCTAAATTCAACTAAACATAAATATTTTTGGAGTTGTTTACTAAACTGTTTACTTTTAACGATATAGTTTAGGGCACATCAACACTAAATGTTCTAAACAATTTAGCATGTTCATGCGGCCACAATTTGATAGTTTGATTTTATTATATATTTTTAGGATATTTTATAATTTAAAAAAATTTTGTTACTTTTTCTTCAAATTTCAAATAATTTTTACCCTTTGTTTCAATATTAATTTTAAAATTAATTAAAAGCTATGATAGTACATTACGTAACGAGACTTGTAAAAAGTGTGCAGCGTCCAGTGTGTAATTTTACACGTGCGTATTGCTTTACAAGTCAAGTTACGTGTTATACTCTTTTTACGACTACGTACTCATTCGGTACATACGAATTCATCGCAATATTTCCTAAAGTACGGAGCAGAAATTCAATAACATCATTTGTGTAGTATTCTCAGTAATTTCTACTTATTCCATTCTAATTCTCTTTCATTTACATTTATTCTTACGGTTTTTTTTAATTTCTCAGTTATATCTCTTTAATATAGAAGTCTTAAATCTAAATTACACGTGAGGCGGATTGATGAGATGAAGAAAAGTGGTGAGCCGGATGTTTGCACTTTTCCATTAGGAAAGCCTTTCCTCCATAATAATCACTACTATAAAATAAAATTTTAAAATTTCGAAGATATTACCATTACCTGCAAACTTTTGGAAATATTTAATTTCACATGATATTAATATTTTTTCCTACATTAAATTTCTTCCGGTATAGTATAAATTTTGTAATTTAAATTTTCCATTTGAGTTCATGTGAAATTTTTGTATTTTATGTGAATGAACCAACTAACGAGAACTTTTCACAGGGGAAATGTTAAATATAACTAATTAGTTCCGCATTGCATATAATAAAACCCATCGATTTAGATGTTTCCCATTCAGGAATATACTGTGCCAGCAAGCAATTGCGTGCGGTTAATCCATTTTTTCCATGTCAGATGTAAATGTGAAAGGGCAACTTATTTTTCTGAATTAATCTGGTAATGTAAGCCATTCGTCGCAATGTAACTAAAGCGCGGGACCCCCATCTGAAAATACCCATTACCCACATGTAAAAGCGCTGGGGCGTGCGCGCGCCCACCAAAAATTCCGAAATGACTGAAACGGGGCAATAAATTATGAAACAGTTTAAGGAGCCAAGTCGCAGCGATCCATTCGCTTCCTCTTTTCTAGCTATCTCGCTCCCCCTTGTACTGTTTGAGAAGTCCTGCAGGAATACAGCAGGAACGGGTTGTGTGTAGGAGTGTGGGGGATGCTGCGACATGCTGGCGTCACGATATCTCTGGAGCGCTCGGCGTTCTACTGTTAGGGGGTTATGTTTGCTAAGCCGTCATGATTCGGACCTGGAATTTTGCGGGCACGCATCCACTGGAATAGAACATCCCTCTACTACGTAATGGACCCTAATTATTTCAGCCGTCTTGTATTAAAGGTGTTTATTAAATTTTCGGACGGTTTTAATTAAGATAGCTTGGTAAGACTATAAATTTTCGTCTCACACCACGTTTACACCATGGTTTCGATAAAATTTATCTAGAACATCTTTTATTTTTTCCAGAAGAAGATAAATGTTTAGCACATTCAAATACAATTGTAATTATCTACATATTAGAAGTCAAAAAAAAAATAAGCAACATAAATTACTTAAATTAAACGCTCAAAATATTTTCTGTCATTTTGCAAACTATGTTCATATAAAATCAAGTTCATTGGATCTAAATAAGCCAAAAATATTACATTTTGACATACAGCTGTTAAATGCTGATAAATGGATCTATAAACCGCGTTGAAATTACTATATTATGCACCCTAGGTCACTTTTCTGATTTCTCGTTTAACCAATTAGAAGTTTCTGCCTTCAGCTAGCCTTGATTTTAAATTGCTTTATAAACAAAGAACTATTAAAAGAATTAAGTTGGATAAAGTTGTTTTGGCAATTCGAAGAATATGGGGAAATTAGAATTTTTTCTATATGCATAAATAACTACTTTTATGAATTTGTAAGATTATTAATTCACGTCTTCATATTGTATATTTTTAATGAAATTTAATTTCCGACATTTTTGCTTTTGAAATTATCACTATCTTTTATTTTATTTTTTATTTATTTTCATTACATTAACGCGGTATTTTTATTATAAGGATAAGTGCATATTATTTAAAACTGGCAATGAATATAAAAAAATTAAAAATTAGTTTTTTGAGACATAGATTTAAAATTTTATTTATGTAGATTGATATATTAAAAATATACATTTTAATTTTGAAATCTCTAATGCTGATTAAAATTTCAAAGTGTCATCTTAAAAATGCATCAACATTGCCATACTTTCTGCTTTTATGGTTGCATTATGAAAAGATCAAAGGGTAATATAATTAAGGCTTAGTGCTCATATAAAGGTTAACATTCGTTGTGATGAAAATTTCATATGAAGCTTTTTACTTAATGCATTTTCGCGTAATTTCTACTTGCTATACTGGTTCATTATCTTCAATATACAAAAAATATTAAAACCCATTATTTGGCTTCGCTTCATTTTTATTCGTTAATCCTAAATGAAATAAGACACGCGAAAAGAAAAGAAAGAGGACAAAAAAAAATTGAAACATCAAAGTTTGCTTCGAATTCTTTTAAGTTCTTTAAATAAGAATTTTAAAAAAAACATATAAAAGGAAAATTAAAATAAAATCATAAACTGTACATTGTCCCTGTTCTATATTTTTAAGATCACAACGAAAGAAATAATGAGGTGTTTTATATGGTAGAAAAAACGTCAATAATATTACGAAGTTAATAGTTATGTAGGTTAAAATTCGCGTGATAAGAATTTATTAAGTGAAATAAATTTTGTGTAGTCCAGGTAGGTTTATACTTGTGATTTATGTGATAAATTCGAATCTCGGCAAACAGAATGCCGATTTCAATTATAGTTGTTCGTTATTTTTTGTGTGAGATTATGTTGGCTCTGAGCAGAATACCCAGAAAGTCCGGGGTGCCATTTATCAAGTTCCGTTGTCTTAAGGGTGGAAATTGATTGCGCGGGAATGCGTCTGAAGTGTATCAATTAGTGTTGGTCGATGATGAAAAATCCACCGCAGCTGAGATTTGTAATGATCTGGGAATTTTCTAAGAGGGTTGGATGTAGATTGTGGTGGGTTAATCCCTTGTAACTAATAACAGGAGAGTTGGAGGTTAAACGTGTTGTATAGGTCCTGTCTGTTGCATTGTTTAGCACAGTAATAGAAGTTTCCATCTGGGTCGGGCAGCCCGCTAATGTCTGCCCGGAAAATCCGAGCTGGGACCTTTAACAGGCAAGTTGTGTGATGGTACTGGAATGCTAAAGACATTGTTTGTTACAATTTTAGTGCTCCATTTACTGACCGCCGTCTGCCCGCACCCGAACATTCAACACAACTCACTGTTCCGTTACGTCGAGTCCTACCTAACTTAATATCTGGGGTGTACCGACGAATAAACCCTGCTCTGGGAATGTTTCATCTACAGAATATATACTACCGGATACATTTTACTTGTTTTGATGTGTCAAATTGTTTCCTACGTGTTCTATAAATCCCCACATCAAATACATTATACACTATTCATGCAAGAATGGAAATAATTTGAATATGAATTTAAATAAACTACACTTTTGCTTTGTAGTTTAACATTTTAATATTATATAAATTGTAACTGTGTTTTATTTATTAATCATAAATTCAATCCCGGAAAGGAGCATGAGAAATTGAACTTTTAATTTCGATGATTACAACGTTAATAGCCTATGCAGTTAGTGCGCCAATTAAATTAAAAAAAAGTCATTTTCCTCAAATTGAAGAGTAAACTGTAGCAATCCACCATTCTTTAAATTAAAATTAAAATTAAAACACTTATAATTATTATATTAAAATATAAAGTCATCATAGTTTTATTTTGAGCTGCATCAATTATTACATGAAATAATCTTATAACAACTCCAATAAAAGTAAGTATTTCACTTAATACTGCAGTATATCGGCATTGCCGCTAGAAAACTTTTTAAAATTCTTTTTTTATTTGGAAAATTTTTAATTTGCACGGAATTGAGTTAGTTAAATGTTTTTATAATTAGATCTACACTTCGTCAATTAATTGATTTAAAAGATTCATTGATTATTCAAAATTTAAATTATTAAAGTTTTATATTAAACAAGTGATAAACTGTTGTCATGTAAAATAAATTCCTGTACGAAAGTTCGTTTTATACGTTTTGCATTTCTGTCCTTTGTATGAGCATGTTGATATCAAGGATTCTGTTATACATCCTTAAGTTTAGGTATGCAGGAATGTGTAAACCCGTGGGACGTGCAAATCGTAACTAAAACTAATATTTAGCCAAGTGACATTAGCGAAATGACGAGCGCGCATCGCATCCGGTCGCTAGTGACTTGTAACGCAACCGTTTTCAGTGCACTTCTGGATTCCTGCGGGTAACATTTGGAACGACGCCTCACTATGAAGACATTAAATTTTAATTCGGTTGAAATGATGGGGTGTGGGGGTTGGTAGCCGTCGATTTTACGATCGGACGAGGATGGAGGTTTAACGGGCCGGCATGGAGACATCTGTTATTTTACGAGCCGTTTTGCACATAATCGCAGTTTGCACACACACATCATGAGAGCCGCCCTCGCAGTGGCGCGTGTCAAGTTAAGCTGTGGAGGGACGACCAAAGTTAAATACAAGGATACAATTGAAACTTTGAAAGTTTCATTCGCTAATCAATGAGCCCAGTACTGCCTATTACAGCATCGAATTGTTTCAACCTTCGTTGGAGAATCGTGTCGAGCTTTAAAATTGTTAGTATTTGTTTTTGGCCTTGGATTTACTTTTACGTGATTGCTCTTTATCTAAATATTCGGGCATTATGTTTTCAAATATTTTTATCATTTGTAGAAGAAAATGCGATGACTTAGAAGATAGCCAATTCGATTTGAGTACATCAAATTATATAAAAAATAGTATGTCTGCTTACCAGCTTAGGATTTTTTTGTGTGCCTGTGTAATTTCAGGAAAATTGTTGAGGATATAACATTTTAAAAGTAAAAATAAAATTTGAAACAAAAGATCAAAGAAAAGCGTGAAATAACTCATTTTTATAATTCAATTTAATAAAACTTAATTAAAATTTTAATTTGTTACATAATCCCAAGAAGTAAATAACTTACAAACACTTTTTTCTCATTTCGTTTAATTTTTGTTATTTACTTTATCAATTTATCATATTTTTTTAAGCAAGTGCGTAAACAATTATATTAGAGAACTATCAGAACTTAACTCAGCAGCGTAAGCAAGAGTACGAAAAGTTTGCGTACTCCTGCTTGCACCGGCACCAGATCATACAATTGGAAGGTTGAGTACAGGCCATTTTAGATTTTTTTTTAATAATATCTAATTAAAGATATAGTAGATAATTTACACTATGACTAGATAAATATTTTACTTCATTAATACAGCGTGCGGAAAGTGGAGTGGAACCCACTTCAGATTTTTTCATTTACACACATTAAATAAAAGTACGAGTAATAAGTCATTCGTATATTCTCTACAAAAGCTGATGAATCATACAGGTGTTTCTGGATGCCGAGTGTTCCATTTCATTTCAAACCATTACAATATTTTCGTTGCACATTACGTAAAACTAAAAATGATAAAATAAGAAAGAAAAACATTTAAAAGAATAATAATTGCTTGACGTGGTAGCCTCTAAATTAAAAAAAGACGCTTTTATTTCATTATTATCACACGAAACTAAATTAATAGTTTAACATTATGACTGTTTTAAGGAACTTCCTTAAAGTCATTAGAGTGTATACGAAATATTTTACAAGGAGTTATTTATTTTGAGTATTTTATATTGTATACAAAAACTTTTGTGTGAAATTATGCTTGAATTTAAAAATTAATCTACCACAAAAGTTCACTTTATCCCGGCGCACGCACCGAAAGCTATAGAATCTGTTGCGATTGATTGGCTGGTTTTAGGCTATTTTTCAAATCAAACATTATTGCATATTGCTTTTTTATTACATTACAATATCGGCTTTAATAATGATCTAAGAAACTATATATACTTTTAAATCGCGAAAATGATCCCTTTTTTGTCATCATCATATACAAGTGATGACATCATTGACAAATTTTTCTTATTGACAAGCTTCTAGGCTGTATTCTGAACAATTTTCGCAAAGAAACACTTCTTGTTGATTGTAAACTAGCAGCGAGTACTTCGTTGTTATTTCGATTTAGTGCGTACAATAACACGTGGTTTTTACTCGCTAACTCACTAGCTTGTTGGATTGTTGACTTGTTGTGTGTAATCTTTATAATCGAACTAGCCGACTCGCAAGATTGTAAACTCGCTGTATGTAATCGACTCTTAAGTTGTGAGATTTTTTATCCGATTTAAAAATGTATACAGTTTGTTGGGTGTTGGATCGTTATTAAAGTCGCTATAAGCTTGGGTCCATTTTTTGGAACACACGGTATAATTCATAAATTCCATAAGTGTCTTCGTTTTGAGTATTAATTGTACATATATGTGTAAGTATTCTTTTTGAAGGGGTTAATTATAAAAACTCCCTCTTAATTAAGTTCTAAGTGTTTTATGTTCTTGTGATATTCGAAAACAAGAAGCAAAGAAAAATCTAATGAAGAGCATATACGGCAATTCCATACAGCTCCTTATTATTGTCTTCTTTTCAAATGCATAAAAGTGAAGTGGGAGGGATAAAGTACAGAGAAAATATTGCACTCACCAGTATAAGAAGAAAGAGGGCCGGCCTCATTTTCTCCAGTGTAATCATTATTTCCTAATTCTCCGGACCGCAGTATCTCAGTTTTATGGCCATCGAGTACGCCTGCAATAAGAAAAAGACAATCATTAAGAATATTTTTTAAGAAAACATATAATAAATTAAAAGAATGTTATATAAGGATAATAAATCTGGAGAGGTATTTATGTTGCAGATGCAAGTTTTCAACTGTATCGATCTGTGAACATAAAAGTAGGAAAATATTTTCGCGTTACGACCCGCAAAATATAAAGTTTATATTATTGCCAGTTCTGAATGGAAGTTTCGGATATGTTTCCGGGTATTAAATTTTAAATAAATTTCATGTTTTCTAGTTTTGAATTTTTCAAATCAGTGAAAGTAAAATAAAGCTAGCGAAAATATTTAAGAAACAAGCCGCGAAAACTACACCGAGTGTATAGTTTTAACTCTTGTATTTTCTATAATTTATTATACCGCTTTTATCATTTTTATTGTAATTGACGCATTAATAATTATTGATTATCGGCATTTAAATCTTTGAAACTACCTTCTTCGTGTCTCTATCTACATAATATTATGAAATTAGGACTCTTTAAAAAAAAAAAATAAAATAAAATGTGAAAAACAATATACAAATACAAATAATACTTTCATATCAATTAAAGAATGCATATCAAGTTGAGGGATGCTATTAGTAACGCATATTTTTGTAAATGTCATTTACAACATCATCATTATTACAATGTTTCTTGTATCAAAATTTACAATCTTGAATGATGTTGTCCCAGCTAGGTCATTTTGAAAATTTCTCCGGAGATTTAATTCAGATCGTGTCAATTGATGTAGCCTGTAATTGAGTGGTGACATCAAGCCTGTATGTATCCACAAGAGGTTAAAAGCAGCTTCGCGTTTGTTCACGGACCATTTATTAAATTTATGACACCTCATCGTGACTCCTGATCAACATTTTACGGTCACCTATAAAGATTCTCACCTCAATAAAAGCACAAATACTACACCCCCGAGTGAGAAAAAAAATGTTTAGACCGTCCTGTTAATTTTTTTACGATCTGTTTGAATGGTTGTTTATCTCGGAAAAGTCCCGCTTAAATTTAGCTCGATTTCCCATGGGGATGTAGAAAAAAAGAGCTCATTCGATTGGGGTAATCGATCAAGGCGAGTGTCCTCACTTAAACGCCTGATTGACGTCGTCAAATATATTTTGATGGATCGCATCTTACATGGTTTGGCCGTAAAAAGGGGCGCACGTAATCCGCGGATCAACGAGAAAATATCAATGCACTTTATGCCAATAGTTGAGCGAGTTGGCACTACTCCAGTTCGTAGCTCTGATTCGATTGCTTTAATCAGGGCGAAGATTTTTGCTACGTCGTATTTCCAACCTCCCCCGAATTTCTAGAGCGCGTCTCAGCGTCAATCAGCATTTCCAACTGAGTTATGCGGAGTCGCGCACATTCAATACCATCCCTTTGGATTCGACTCTGCACTACATCTTAACTAATAATAAATAACTCTCAGATCCTCTTTTTCAATTCTTGATATGCATGTCATTATCTTAGTATTCTTAAAAAATATAAATATTTCTCTTTTCTCCTACCTACATAGTTCTATTTTGGTATTTTTGCTCCAAATTTATGTGATAAGCCTATATTGTATTACACGTGGTCTCATCGAAAGTTCTGCGCAAAAAGAAATCATATGACAATATGGAACATCTCATATAAATATATAAAATTTTTTACAATTTGATACCATAGAACATAAATTCTTAAACGACGATTTATAACTATTTAAAGTCTTTGGTGTCGACTAGATCAGCGGTTAACACGTTTGGGACGTCATACGCCACATGTGGTATACGTGTTTTTGTCAGTCCGCATAATTTCACGAACAATCATCGATTGATCATGAGAATTCTACTCTTAGCCATTGTACGCATTTTTCTTTGCAAGTCCAAATAATACGCTGCGAACAATATCTGAAAACACAATACTATGTATTTAAAAGTGATTAACTATCGGTTTTAAGAAGAGTAAAATTAAAATATGTAAATAATTAATAACATTAAAATAGTGCGTAATGGATTTTCAAATAAAATTGAATTAAAAAAACCTCTAGGAAAATAAAACTAATACATTTCCAATTATATAGATCTAAAAGAATCACGGTGTTTATATATAATTACAAATTGAATACAATTTGAAAACAATTAGCAATTACTCGTTGGTTTTCCTTTTAATTAATTCCAAAAGCTTGCATGTCTAATGTTTTAGTAAACTAATTGAAAATTATATGCACTTTACTATACAATTATAGAACAGTATTTCTAATAAAGTATCTTTTGTATTTCCAAACAATCAAATTCAGGAATGCAAAAATTTCCAGTAATTTATCAAGGATTAAGTATTTTGTTTAGGAGATTAATATAAATTCCAGCAATGGAATTTAATTGTGCACTTCATTGGGTAATAAACTGTAGTTAAATTGAATTGTCCGTAGGGCAAAGGTGGATGTTATCAAGTGAAAAGTTCCAATCGATCCGTGTTTGATTTGCAATTAATTCGCGCCTGATTGATTAAAAGAGAGCGGTAGGTTGAAGGTTTTATGCGCGCGAGGTTCACTCGGTTAATTGAAGGTTTCATTCCGGGGAAGATAATTAGCACCGGATTAAAAGGGTCGGTTTTCACGCGACCGGTCCTGCAAATGTAAATTGGCGGTCTCGTGCCGAACGACCGACAGATTTCAGACCTTTATTTATCGCAGTACGTGAAGAATTCATGCATGGCTTTCGTGACTCCGAATTGTACTTCTCTTGTGTATATATTTATTTCCTATCAAAAAAAGAAAAAGAAAGAAGACTACATTTTAATGTAAAATTTCCGCTTTAATTTTCATATTGCGGGTTTGTATTTGTCAAGAAAATGCATATAAAAATGTCAAAACAAGGACGAGGGACGCAGGGATGAAATTGAATTTTCGTTACATATTAGGTATGGCGTGATGTCGTTTAAAACGGTCGTATATCATGTTCTGAAACTATCATTAAAACTTTTCTGGATTGAAATAGTTTTGTCCTCGAACTAAAAATCTGCTAAGTTTTAGGGTTAATAATTATGCCAAGAAATATTTATATTTCATTATTTTTGTTTTCATTTAAGTGAAAAAATGTTTACTACTAGGGTTAACTTGTAAATACTCACAAAAGCATGATAAATGGCATTAATACTAAAAGCTGCAACAATATGCTACTGAAGCTAGATTTATATTAAGTGGATGAGATTTATATAAAGAACTAGGAAGGGAAAGTTACTGAAATGATTAATTACAAAAAGAACATTACAATTTTTTATTGCGTTCTTGCACGAAATTCTCTTTCATATATTTTGCAATTATTTATTTTGATTTCATGGCAAAAATTAAAATACACAGGAAATTTATTTCAAATAAAGCAACGACATGCGGACAAAAAAAAAACGAAATATGTAAATTTGTATTTATTAATTTGTGCAAAGAATTATCTAAAAATGAATACCATATATCCAGAAATTATTATATTTACGAGTGCTCGTATGTATATTCTTACTCAAAATATCACTTTCTGGATATAGTATTAAATAACTATATTATCGTTTTACATATTTTATATTTACATAAATAATTTTTCAAAAAATTAACTTTTTGTATTCGCCGCCTGGGAAACGGACTAAATAACACCCTCATGACAACCGGTAAATTCACGTTCCCGAACAAGTGCGCTACTCTGAGTGTCTCTTTTTCTCTGCATATTTCAATAAAAATATTTTTACAAAATGAAAGCTCAGTTAATAACGATTTCACATAACAAGAAACATTCAATTTGTATCCAATTCAAAATAACATTAAAACAAATGCAAAGCATTAAAATTAGCTTCTTATAACAAAATTTTATTAATTATTATTAACTTTTTTATTATTAGCGAAAATCTAATTAAAATTTAGAGTTTGAAAATTATTACAGAAAGTATATAAATATTTTTATAATTTTTGTCTACTATTTTCCGGAAGATTAATTAGATTTGCATGTTTAAATCTCAGAAATAATTATGTTATGCCACGGGCAGTAAAGCGTGATGCATAGATAATTATATCAAGTACCTAAATAAATTATTCATATTTTAACATAAATAGTAATGGCATTAACTAATTTATAAATAAGAAAGTAATGTTTAAAGTTTTGCTTGCAATTTCGATAGTGTTAATTAGATCAAAATATAAATGTTAAATAAAATAAAATTTCTGCACTCTAAAAAAATTCGTACATGAATACCGTAACAAAATTCCTTTTGACGGCACGTGCGAGGCTACCTTCCAAATGTCAGCCAAGTTGCGTGTCCTCTCCTGAAGGGTTTCACTTTTAATTACAGATATGCTAATAACAAACCGCCGACATTCGCTAATTACAACTCTGTAATTACAATGCGTACACAACAATTTACATTTTCAAGTAGCACAGCAATATTTCAATTGCAATCTGCAAGTGTCAACAACATGAGATATTGCGGTCTGTTAATTAAATTATTCAATTGGCGTAGGTTTCTTGCATGAATCGCCGTAAATAAATTAAGAAAAAGAAAACTTTTCATATCTTAAGTACTTAACACTTTTTCGTCGCGTAAAAAACGCTCTTGTAAGAAAAGTGACTGCCTGCATTGACCGAAGGCGCACACAAAACTGAAGTGTACAATGAGGTGCATCAAATTAGAAGCTTTAAGGATTGTAGTTATACGCGCAGGTGATTAAAGGTGAAGTAGCGGTCGCCCACATATCGAAGGACTGCCCGAAGACTTTTTTTTTAAATAGTTTCTCGATGTGGAATTTCGCTATTGTAATCTCGTGATTGACATGGATGGTGATATGTACAATTCGAGTATACGAGAATGCTCTCAACTTTAATGCAGCCGATGTGGAAAAACACGAAAAGTTGTTGGTGAATATTAAAATGATCATCGCATGAAAAATGCGACGGTTCTTTTAGCAGTATAAGAGTGGTTCGAGCAGAGAATACTTAGAGGATTTGCATAATGGTGCAGTAGCTACTGTTTGCGGTCTGCATATATCTGGAGAGAGATTTGACTTATCGATTCGGTCTCAGGTTTAGATTTATTGAATGGTATAGTAAATATAAAGAAGTTTTGTGATTGACTAAGTGGTTTACATACGAAGGAGAATGATCACAATTCCATTTTTACTCATATTTCCCTCCAAAAATCGTACATAAAAAATTAACTTAATTGCATTGGGAAATTTTTTTGATATTATGTATTAGAATTCTTAAAGTTTATGTTATAACACTTATATATAATAAAATAATATAGAAGAAACTGATTAAACATTCGTTATTTGAATCTGGGACCCCATGGCCAAGAAGCAAGAATGCTATATACTCTCTATCTCTCATTCATGTGTAGTTTTGGGGGGTTCAGTACTACAAACTGTTGCCTATCTTATTACTTATTATGTGTAATGAGTACTTTAGAATCTTCATTATCTCGGTCATCCATTGAAATTCCTCCATGACCACAGGTAGATAAGAAATATATTCTGATAAGTATTGATAAAAAGCGCATTAGAAAATTTAAGGAGAAACTGTTAAAAATATTACTGAAATGACATAAAAGCATGTGTTTACAAGTAAATTATATCTACTAAATTGTTTCGGATTACAAAATATAGTTTCACTATTAAATTATTTTAAAAATGATTGAAATTATACTATAAATAATCTTGAATTATTATAGAAATCAAATGTTTTTTAGATAACTTCAGTTCGTTGAAAATTAGTTTTCTATAGTATTTCATCCCTTATCACAGATAATTGTTAGGATTAGTGTACACAAGGGCACATTTATTAATTTCGATTTCCTACGTTATTAAATAATGTAGATGGAAGTAGAGGTTTAACCTTCCGGACCCATAAATCGTAAAAATTTCCTAAATCACACGCATTGGACTTGAGAAAAATAACTATAAGGAGAAATAAGAACACGAAATAGGTTGGGATATAATTGAGACGGAGTGGCACTCACTGGAAAATATTCCGGAAAATACAGGGGCGCGCGTTCGTGCTCTTTCCATTTGATTAATGTTAGAAATACAGGATAAAGAAATCGTGTAAATTCATGATTAATTGTCTGTGCAACTCGTGTAAATGATTTTGTAAGATTTTATTATTCTTTTTTATTGGTTAAATCCGCTATTTCCAAATAAAAAATAAAATTAAAATAAAAACTAATGAGATATAAATGATATCAATGCATGAGAGGTTTTGAACCAATTAAATGATCTTCACCTATCGAAAAATGGGAGAAGCACAATCAGTTAATATAGGTGGTGTGGCTATTTCTAAAGCCAACACCGCCAAGTGGAAAGAGCACGTAAAGAAGATGCGTGAAGAGCTGGATATAAGATTTCGACAGATGTATGGACGCCACTCCAAAATGACGATACAAAATTAATTATTAATTTATATCCAGATTTTTAAACCAATCTGGACGTACGGTGCACGTGGGGATGCACGAGCGACAACATTGTCAAAATAATACAGACATGGCAAAAGACGAGATCCAACCTCTAACTGGATCGCACGAAGATCGCCTTCATAACCATCCCAAATCCGAGGTCGTATATCTCCTTAATAACGCCAACCTACACCGACGAATAAAGAGGAAAAAATCCTTCGAGTTGGTCTAGTGACATTAGTGTACTCAAAAGCAAAACACAGTGAGTGAAAACCAAAGAAGAAACTATTTAGTAGTGCGTAATAAATTTAAAATCGTCAAAGGACGAACATTAGTAGTTTTAAGTACACCGGAAAAGCGAACTAAATTGTTGGTTGGTCATCTATAACCAGTTTGAATTGATATTCGGCTTGGCGGGTAAAATAAAATAAAATAAACTAAAATTGTCAACTACATAAAAGTTTTTGCCTTAGTTATCAATATATCGATGTTTTAACAAAATAATAAATGGAAATAAATAGAAGACAGAATTGTATATATAGATGCAGATTAAATAAATTACATTATGCGTAAAAAAATAATTAAATTAAAATTAAATCTAATATTCTATACGGATCATCCATAGTTTAACACTAATTTGTATTGAGTCGAATTAGTTCAACCAAGCAAATGTAACAAGATTATAAGTTTACTGAGAACATTGAAGACATTTTGTCTGAGAGTTTGATTGCAATGTACTGTAATCGCAAAAAGTAAAGATATTATTAGTTTATCTTTTATATTTGATTTAATACAATTCAATCTTAGTTTTATATTTATATAAAATTTTTTCTTCAAAATATTGAGTATTATATTTAAAATATTTCGCAAGCGTCTTTGCGAACTGAAGCCGAAGTAATATTCCGGCAAGTTATAGCCTCAGAGGGGGTAATATTCGTCCCGTCGGGTAAATAAACACATTTTTTTGGAAAATAAAACTCGAATTTATTTTGTTTGGAATCTTGGGGATTTTCAGTTCAAGGTTTTTCCAATGGGTAGTAATATAAAATGCGAAACACAATTGTATATGTATTATTCGATGGGACGTCGGCTGGATGTCTACCGAATTAGAGTAACTTAACCCTGGGACTTTCTACCCGCACTAAACAGGCAAGATGATTTGTAATTGATATCTCAGCATATGAAGGATTAATGTGTGCCTTGTATACATGTGGTATTATCCGGGTGTTAGGTGGATACGAATCGCAATTAACAAGCGTCTGTTGCCATTTGCAGAGTTAAATAGGTAAACACGGAAAATTCGCATCTACTGAGCGTAATCTGGGATTTCTGAGAAGAAATATACAATCTTGTTGAACAATGTTTTGTAAGATTATACGTGCACTTAGGATTGTAAAGCTAAAGCCTTAGATTTAAATTATCTCAAGTGGGAGAATTCTTTTAGGAAAATTCCCTAGAGGTGACGAACCTTCCAGGTCGACTCACTTGATTATCCTTTATGCTTTAATAAGGGAGTAAAATTAAATTTAATCCATAGATCTTTTCCTAAAAACATCCAACTCGACCTTTCTAAATTGGAAAGCGGTTTCTCAAGGTTAAATATTTTAGCACTTTATATTAATTATTTAAACTAGTTAACTTATATCGAGTCTAATGGATATTAAATATTATGGATGACAATAAAACGAATATCGAGATTTTTTTCCACTCGGCAGTTTTTTATTGTTGCGACCGGTTTCTGTTCTATTCTAACCTTTTTCGAACAATGGACTACAAGTTAATAGTGCAAAATTTTTCCATTCATACATTTTCTATTATGAAAGGAGACAATTTTATGTAGGGCAGCTTTTGTAAAAGCTAGAGAACGAAATTCTCCGAATGATCTACGCTTTAGTTAATTTAGGATTGCTTCTCTGTAGTTCATATTAACTCTTTACATTTATTCCATGTCTCTATAAAAACAACATATTGCGTAAAATAATAACACAAATATACAAGAAATATCTATGCAGCTTTATCTATTTTTTAAAATATTTCTTCGCTTTCTCTTCGATATAATATTCTATTTTTATATTGAATTATTGAATATTCGATATTTTGACTTTCGCCATTACATATTTGGGCATATGGAATTTTCATATTATATATCTTGTTTCTTTATTTAAAATTTTACTTTTGTGGCATATAATGGTTAGATTTCCTGTTTAATGTTATTTTAGAAACATTTTTTTTCCATTGTAATTCTTACTTCTATTTGGTTCCTTTTTTGCACCTAGATCTATCTCACTTTTTTCTTTATGCACAAAAATTTGTTCGTTGAGAGGTTTTTAATTGAAAAGCACTAACTTTCTTGTGAGTACTGTTGTAAGCACTTGCCATAATTTTAAATCTCATTTAAGTATTCAGGTATATTAGAGCTTATATCTTCGAATTATTGCATCATTAGATTTTCTTGTTTTCCTTCAAATTGTATGGAATAAATATTGAATATTGAGAATTTGATCAAGTTGAAATTTAAATATTTTTAATATCGCCGCACTCTTAAAGCTTCACTTCTCGCTATAACGTGGTTAACCCCTAAAATGTTTTTGTACCGAACTCTTTATGTAATACAGGAAAAGTAATAAATTAAATTTACCTTCAACATTTTTCCTCCTGAGCCTTAATATCAGGATAATTCTTTCTTCAGCTGCATTGTGATGAATGAGTGTGGCACAATTGCATTTTAGTTGGAATTTATTTGCATAAAACGAGAATGTGCGGCAATTTATAATACTGTCAGGAAATAGAATACTAATTTGTCATCCCATTTGGAATTAGATCTCGTGAATATTTAGCAAGTGGTACGGTCTTGCTTTGAAATTTTCATTTTTTCATTATTATTCAAATCAAACAGTTGAACCTGGAATGTAGCACAAATATCAAAAGATCAAAGAAAGGTGGAGTATTCGATGGGGTATACAATTTAGGACAGAATCGGGCTGCTGAATAAGGGCGAATAAAATGGGGGAGTGGAAGATGGAATTACCAAATTGATATTTGCACAGGTGATGTGCTAAAGTGTGAAATGTGGCACGATTTGTCTTATTAAAATATTTGTGTACCGTATCCCACTCATTTGAATTAATATGTGAATAAGCTATGAACATATTTTATAAGAATGCAATTTGTAACTTGGTGTCAGGAAGTGGAATGCTACGATTTGTCACCGTGATGAATAAAACTTTTTAAGTCATCTCCTTACAATGAAGCACTTAGTATATATCATGCACAGGGATATAAATCAATGATTGTTTATCTTTTAGTTTTTCGCGTCTACTATTTGTCAATAGAAAACTTTTAGAAATACATCTGGAAAGCGAGTTTCTCTTTAAAAAAAAACAAAACAGAATTTAGGAATAGATTTAGGGTTTAATCGAGTTACATGTGAATACCTCTACGAAGCCATGCCAGCACGATACTATACAATATGACAGAAAATACTTCCACGTTGGACATAATTTGCTAGGTTTTCTTTAATTTGCAAGCTTTCAATTCTATCTATTTCATTTTTATTCTTATAATTGTGTAAATATTGAATATATCAGAATCTTGTAGAAAACATAAAAAAGGTCAAATTTTAATATTTAAGGTTGTTTTTCAGCAACTTTGAAATATAAAAAAGGAACGCATTGATATAAAATAAAAGATAAATTTTTGTAATCTTTTGAGGAAAGTTTGTAACTTTACTACGAAACTTGTATTATTAAAATTTTCCGATTAGGAATCTGTAATTTAAACCAGTATTTCGAACATGGTTTTGATATTTTTTTACATAATATAATAACGTTCTGTTAAGATTTCGGATGATCTCCAGTGCAAATTAGATTTCATTTGTCCTATTCAAATAGAAGACACCCACGTATATAACTAGAGCAAACATAAACATTTCCAACATACGCTTGTTCCTATAATGAATTATACTAACATGGCACATCTGTTGAAAGCAAATAAGATATCTTTACAGCATCTTTATTAAACAATTAATAATATACGAAAAATCGCCGTGGTTTTTATCCCCGAACTTTTACATCCGTATAACTTTTATGTGACTGGATTCCTTAAATGTTTTATTAACAGGGTTCTAGCGCTATTTTGTTGTAAATATGGTGATCATTAATTATATTTTCCGGTAAATATATTACTTACCGACAGGGAAAAAATAAATTTATCCTTGTCAACAAGTGCTGACACAGTTTGTTCCACGATTATATTAGAGTACCGTTACACATTGACATGTTACAAAAAGAATTTAAAAATGCTGTAGCTCTGTTTATATTTTACTGTCTTAATTAAATTAATATCTACATTAAGAATTTATTTAAAGAGATACATTATTTTAAACATAATGTAATTTAGTAATATACATTATTTTTCGTAATTATCTTAAATTAATAACTACTGTAAGGCTTGACTGGGAACTTGTGAGCTAAAAATAAACGAACCTATATATTATTAAGTTCGAAAAGAGGGTAATTAAAACTTGTTTCGTAAAAAAATAAATAATTTAAGACATTTAGTTATTTATAAATTCAAAACAATCAATACATTACTGTGGAGATCGTTTAAATATGCAAGAAACAATTTGTTTCTTTTTAGAATGTCTATGAAGAAGAAAATTTTGACGTCCCGATAAAATTTCAAATTTAAATGAATCTAGTATTAAAATGATAAAACTGAAAAAAAGACTTGTCAAATTATGGTAAATATAAGTAAAACGATATAATAAAAGCGAGAAAAAACCAAAATTAACTAAAACTTGGGAATAAAGTTTGAATATGTTACATCATGGGATATTCAATAATTAAAAATTTAATTCATCCACTCATCAGTTTTGCAAATGGTCACCTGATTATGTGACACGTTATTTCCATGTACGAATTAGAATATGGTCAGTGCGCCAATTTGACGATTTTTAGTTGTCGATTCGGACATATCTTGTGCATTTGTATCATGGGATATCCAATAGATTTTCTTGGTACACTCTTACATATGTTTCAAATTCTTGTTCATAAAAATGAAGCCGCCTCAAACCGTCGAAGAAGACTATGACCAAATCAAGACCACGTTACGCACTGCGAAATTAGTTCTGAGGCTTCTCAAGAGTTATATGCATAAATTCTATCGTTTTGTTTGTTAAATTTTCCATGCACACTCTATTGTTCATGGCCAATACCTTCAGATTGATTTTGCATCGGTCCATTAAAGTACAATCCCGATTTTATCAAAGACAACCACCTCCGCTTGGAATACAGAGGCATGTTTCTTTGCATTACCTGTTTTTCTCGGGGTTTGCCTTTATATATCTCAGCACCAATTCCATTTTAGTCTTTATTCCCATCTGTGTAGCAAATAGCTCTTTTTGGTGCTCCCGGATATTTTTTGTTCATTCGTCTCGTGACGGTATTATTACGTTAAACGATTGTCGAATGTAGTAATATTTCATGAAATCCGACCTCATTATTAGAGTTTTTTCTGAGCTGTGAGTTCCGAGGTTTAAAGTGTATTCGTTTATCTGTAACCTATATGTTGCTAGTCTCCCCTCCGTCATCACAACTAGGTGAAGCGGCGGTAGCGAGAGTATTGCTTCCATAGCTGCGGTGGGTGTTGTTCTCATCGCTCTTGTTATCATCGCTCCTGTTATCAGCACACCAATATTGTTGCGTTTTGAACATGTTTTCACTAAAGTTTTGTCTCTTCTTTAAATTTCAATCTTAACAAAAAAAAATCATAGTTCCATATTTAGAAAACCACTAACTATCACATTTGGATTTATTTTCTATAACCTGCCAAAGAGTTCAAAGTTTCTTTTTTTTCTATAAGTATCCAGTATAATTAGAAGATTACAAAATTTGGAAGGTGTCTAAATTATTTAAAATTCGCAAAAAGAACATTTACCCTCTCTACAAAATATTTTTAATTATCTCACATAGATTTTCAGGATGCAAATGCAAATATTTTCATAATAAATTTTAGAGATAACAATTTTAGAATATTTAACCAAGCATAAAATAAAGTTCTATTTAGCAAATTATAAGTGTTACAATTTAATAGTTTTGATTAAAGTTTAAAATAACAATTTAAAATATTTGAAAATTTATGGGTAAAATTTTATCATTTTCCATTTTATGAATGCATAAAGTGTAATTTATAGAAATGATTGCGGAATAAAATACTTCATCCGATTCATTCGTTTCTCTTCTACTTTTTTTATTTTCGTATAAAAATTATAGTTCAATCTTTAGATTGAATTCGCGCGGTTTGAAAGTTTCACTCAAATAGGATTAAAGCGACACAATTTAGAAAACGGGAGGAGGCCCCGAATATATATTACCCCGCATTTCTTTCACATATTAATCCCGGAAAGTTTTTGAATGCATCCATAAAAGGGCAAAAATATATTGTGCTACAACATTGTGTAAAAATAACCCATTTATCTACTGCCACAAATTCACAAATAAGGCAATAGGAAATGGGAACGAAATATAAAGTGGCCGGAATTGTTATGGAAAAAGACACGGAATAATTTATTAAAGTTGAGAAAAGGGAAACCAACAACATGCGATTTCTTTTATTTAGATATTTTAAAGATGTAATTGTTTTCAGTTTCATTTATAAAGCAAATGACAAAAGCGCTATTATTATAAATTCGGAAACAAATTGGTATTATTTTCATCAAAATGTTGTAATAAGTTTGTGTGAATATCAAAAATAATTATTTATATAAAATGAAATAAGAAACTGAAAGATCTATTATGTTCGAGAAAGTAGAAAGCAAGAAGTTATATTAGTATATTAAATTACTCTATACAATATGAGCTAATTAAGGGCTTAAGAATTTCAATAAACCACAAAATTTATTAATATATCTGCCGCATAAATTAATTTTCGTGAATTGTATATATCAAGTTTGGTTACCTTTTCCCAGTTCTGTTCTCTGTTTCTCGGATCGAATATACATACTTGCTTTAGTTATAGGATAATCGAAACACATTGTAAATTATAATCTAGCAGTGGCAAAACACATTTTGGAATCGAGCTGCGGTAACCTGATATTATACTTAATAAGTGGCTTCTCTCTTTCCCCTCTTGTTTCTTCACCGACAATTATTAACACACTATAACAACCCAAAACCAC
This sequence comes from Coproporus ventriculus, assembly GCA_027574865.2. NCBI lineage: Eukaryota > Metazoa > Arthropoda > Insecta > Coleoptera > Staphylinidae > Coproporus > Coproporus ventriculus. Next base: position 150,498 of record JAODAH020025443.1, read on the forward strand.
ATACAAACTATTAAACGTTACATTAGAAATTGGTAATCATTTTATTAAATTAATCAGAAATTTAAGATATTTTCATACAGATAATGTTCTACGAGAAATTTTTTTGTTAAATTGTGCTTATTATTCATGATTCTTTGGTTTCCTTAAATCTGGTACGATTGCGAAGGGACCGAAGGAAAAATTATCGACGAATTCGAATTATATAAAAAGTCGTGAAACGCAGATAAAACATGTAAATTTTCAGATTATCTATTTTCCTTCTTATTTAAATAGACTTAGGGTTGTCTACACTAATGCATTAAAAATAGATATATGTATTAAATTTTAAAACGAGGAGTGCTCGACAAAAAAAATTTTTTTTTTTTTAGTTGTAGTATCATTAAAAAAAAGTAATAAAGATTCATGAACCTACCTATAAATCCAAAGTACAATTTTTGGTTTGGAGTTCTCCATTTGATAGTTTAAAAGGTTGAAAGATATCAATTAAGAGACTTTTTTATCAAACTCGAAAGAATAATGATATGAACTTCCAAATTATCCATGTAGATATACTAATATTTCAAAATTATTAACTCGTACGAAAATGCACAAAATATTTTCTGTTAAGCACTTTATAGCAATTAATATATTTTTCTGAGAAAATTAAGGTAAATTGGCTCAATTTTTAAAATGCAATGAAAAGATATAGCCAAAAAATATGTAGAGAGCCAATATTCGGATTGATTAATTCAATAATAATAAAAATAAATATCTGCATGACTATACATTTGAAAATAACTTTTACATTAAATAAAACTTTCAAACAAATTTGATTAAAACAATGTAATTTAATTCATTTGGATACAAACCATTGAAACAATTGCATTATTATTGTACGTACTTGTCATTATAATTACAATTAAAATTACTTTACACTATAAGAAGTTATTTAAGGTTCTTTTTACTAATAATGAAAGAATATTTAAATGACTTTGATTGAGTGTTGACTTAAATAACCAGCAACCCACTGTGTTGTTTTGGAAAAGCCATTTGTTCCACCCACCTTATCAAAAGTAAACACGAACCAATTACAAATATTCTATTCTTATGATTAATTGACTAATTGGATTGAAACCGAGTATGTAGCTCTTTTCCTTTCTATAAAATAATGTCGGATACGTGATTGTTTTAATTCATTAGTTTCTTTCGAAGTGTTGGATTTTACAATTCACGCAATGTAATAAGATTTATGTGATCCAGGAAAAATTGAGCGGTTATTTAGAGGTAAACTACGCCTCGTGGAGAAATCTATCGTGACGATAAGCAAGTTTGAAGCATTGTAATTTCTCTTATGTTTTTGTTGCCCTCAATTCAATTTCGTTTTAAATATGTTTTGCGACACGAACATATTTGGTTTTGTGTAAAAAAATTTAAGCACAGCTTTACTTCCTTTATTATGATTTGTTATGTTGTGAGTAAAAACACCATTATAAAACTGAATTGTCGACATCAAAGTTGGATGCAAAATAATGTTTCAAGGTTGGTGCGCCCATGTAATATTACGACACACAAAACATCACATTATGTTACATAGCTGGATTTTGCTTCCCTTGAATCTGAAAGAAGGTAATTTGCTCTGCAAAAGCATAACCACCTCAAGCGTTAGGCTGGAATGAAAAAAATTAACGACATATTTAAAGTAGCTGGGGCCGTGTAATGTTCATAAACAATTCGTAATGCGATTATGGTTGTAGGGATACTGGGAAAAAATCTGGATTGATTAATATGTTTGTTACATACTATTCCGTTGAATTTATTATGGGTCATTACTCGATTTGTTATAATGAATACTTTTGCTTATAGGGTTTTCATATTTAACTGACTGTACTCGTTCGTGATGTTTGCGTGATTACTATTGCAAGTCGTATGTAATCCAAGTTTTGACGACCCTTTCTTAAGAATCAGGAAGAAATATAATTATTTTATGACATTACGTATTTAAAGACAAAAAAAAATTGTAATAACGATCTTTTAGTTACCAAACTTTTGTATGATCAAATTTTGGATTTTCTATTTATAATCGATTTAAAGAAACTGAATAGGAAAGACGAGAAGAAAATAATATTCCTATAAATATTTTTAATTAAAACCAAATTTTCCATGAGAAATGAAATGAATATAATCTTGATGAAAGCATAACTAAACCTAATTTGACAGGTAAAAATGACTTTCTTAACTCATTTCCACGACAAGTTATTTTTCACTCACCATATTTATACAATTCTATCTAATTTGCACAAAAACGCAAGAGATCTTTATCATTAAAAATCACATCGATTTTGTACTAATTATGATTGTTGTCTGAATATTTTCAATCCATTAGCATAGCTATCGCGAAATCAGTTCGAGGGCACGCAAAATGAACATCTTGTTCAAGTAGAGTATTAAAAATCCACCCTCTACCTGTTAATTATTCGTAATCGCCCTGTTTATTTAACGCAATAAATTGTTCTAATTAAGTTAAAATTTCAGTGTAGCCCATTTGCAATTCAAATGGAAAAGGCCGAAAATAAAATTAAAAAGAGAAAAACTAATAAACTATTCATTAAATCAACACAGTATCGTGTTCGACATTTCCGAGAGGGGCATATATCATTGTACCGGCGCGCGGGGTACACCTATTTTAATTATTTTTTAATTAAATTTTACACACGATGCCATAAACAATCCGGCGATCTCGTGAATTGGAATAATAAATATTATGGGATGGTGTTTTTTCTTATGTGGGGGAGGGGGGGTAGGTGAATAGAAGAAAAAGTTTCACGCATAAATCGTCTATGATGATCATAATAAAGAGTGGTGCTAGGACTTTTTTACTTGGGTGAAAATTGGAACTCCCCTTTTGTAATTCAGATCAGTTAGGATTTATTTTACATCTTTATGATTATTACTATAATAAATTATGTATAAACACGTACCTATGGGTTATCTTGTTGGGGGTGGATGGAAATTTAATACGGAATAAATTGTCCAGTATGAATGGCATGGATTAAACATCTTTATTTATTTAAGGTAAAATTAAATTACAAAATAATAATTTTTTTATTTTTTATTGAAACTAGTTAAAAAGTACAATGAAGAAAGTTTATTTTTTTCCTTTTTTAAATATTTACTAACTTATAAAATAATTAATAAAATTGTGATACTTTTAATTTTGTTAGAAATTTTTATAGAACTATTTATTATTCTTGTAACTTCTTGTTTAAGTTTTTAACACTTCCTGTTTCGGTATCGATTTAAAGTAAAAAAAGAAAAGTGCCCGAGCGTATATTAAAAAGTTCTCACTCGTCACATAATCTTTTAGATCTTTAAAATTTATAACATGTCCTGAAAGTTCAGTCCATCCTTGCTATCATATTCTTTTAAAGTTTTTTTCTTGCTTTGCTCCGGCACCCCCACCCCAGTGTGTGTGCCTTATAAACTACTTTATCGTCTCTGTCGCCGTCGGAATTTCCAAATAGCCGGCGACAAGATGCGATGCGATGCTGCACACGAGCACAAGAAAAAATCGTGTGAAAAGAACGAATCGATGAAATTTATAAATCTGGGCTCGAATCTGTTATCCACTTCATTTAATTAGGGCAAAAGGGTTTCACAAGAAACAATTTATATTTAATTACTTCTGTTTTGCGATAATTTCAAACATCTGGACGAAATTGCTTAAGATCCCATCTTCTAACAAATTAAATTTTATAAAAACTTTAATCACCTCTAAAAACAATTACTTCGCGATGGAAGTACATATATAGTACAATAAGCATTAGAAAATGTAATAAAGTTGATTATAAGTTGAGAAGCGAAAAGTATGCCATTTTTGTTCACTATCCGTGGGTAGTGGTTTGTGTACATCTCTGTACACGTTACAATCAACATTCTTTTATCGCAATTAATCAAATTTAAATATATATAAATCATGAAAATGCTAATTGTTAGATTGGCTAACACTAATATACGAATAATTTTTAAAAATTGATATTTTTATTTGACATCAATATGTTCAAGTGTTAATAGTGATTTTTGAAATATTCGATTTTCTGGAGCAAGAATGCAACGTAAAATTTTACGTGAAACTGAGAAAAACTGAGAGAAACGTTTCAACTTTTGAAACAAGCCTTTTGTGATAATGCTCTGGGTCGTACGCAATATTACTAATTTTCCGGATTTAAAAATGGTCGTCAGTCAACTGAAGATGATCCTTTACCAAGAAAATCTTCGACTTTAATTGATAATTTTCACGTTTAGTTCATCAATAATCTCCTTTAGCCGCTTACTCGCCAGAATTGGTCATTTTAAAACTATTGATAACATCAAAGTAAATTCATCACAGACCTTAAAGGTCTTTTCAAATGTATTTTGAAAGTGACAAGTAGGAATAATCTCTAAAATTAATAATAAAGTTTAATAAAATAAAGTTCGGTTATTTTCTGAACAGACTTCGTACATGTATAAATACATAAAAATAAATTGTTCGCATGGTTATTATTAATAAACGACAGTTTTGCTGGTACTTAAAGTATTTTCGTGTTAAATCTGATGAAACTCCGATTCAGTAGTACATGTTAACATTTTTTGGCGCCTCATCGATTTCGTTAATTGCAGCTTCGTGGTCAGATTTATTTCCAATTTTTGCTTTCCTAAATCACTTTTTTGCATGTCGACATCAAATAACCTCCATATTCATATTTTTTATTAACAAATAAAATTTAGGCGCATATTGTTGAATTGATGTATTCGCCCACTAGGTATTTTCCGTTCGGTTTAATTACCTGCGTAACATTCAAATTCGATAATTTAATGAATATTGGCGCAAGTCACGAATGTTAATGTCAATTCCATTCGCCTTAACACGTCCACGATTTCGCGCACCGTCGCTTTTGATATTTTATTCACGGCTATTTGGAATTCCCAAACAAAACGGGTGATCTGTATCCATCTGTATCATTAGAATTCCAAAGCAGTATGCTGAGGGATTGCGAAGTTTTTTTTTCAGTTACTGTAAGTCGGATGTATCGTCCAAGCGATACGGAGACAAAAGGGGATTCGGCTCACTAGTTGGCCATTTTCTTCGCGTCCCGGATCATCCGGCCCGTATAAATTTCCCCTCCGGACAATCCAGCGAAACTTCCCAGGAATGATTAACATAGTGTTACAACTACCCCGAATCTTCTCACGTACCTCCAGGCCAAACTTACAAGAATAGATCTTTCTAATCAGACAGTTTCTTCATTCAACGCAAACTAACTAGATCTCTAACTTATTCATTAGTTTACATAAAAATTTATTGAATATTCTTATTTACTTACAAACTTGATATTATCAGATCTAAAAAATAAATTATAAATATTTTTTATACGTTGATTTAAAATTATTATCTTCATGTTAAACTTGCATTGTTTAGAATGGGAATATGAAATGAACATTCAGTTGGACGTAATAAATAATCTCTAGACATTCTTGAAAACATAGCTTTCGTGAAATATTCAAATGACTAGAGGAAGTTACAAAAAGGCACTATTTAAATTTCAAATAGCATGAATATTTACGTTATACGTTATAATATAAAAAGCTATCTCATCTCGAAAAGCATTGATTTAACATTTTATTTTAAGAAATATGAGAATCTATGCAGAAATACAAAATTTAATTGCATATATGAATCTATTTAAATTATTTATATCTGACTTTAATCCATACTATGTTTTCTAAACTTGAAAAAGCGCTATTTTGAAACCAATGCTGTATTGTGTGTCTAAAGGCTATTTTATTTCAGAGATACTACTATGAAGAGCAGAAACAACTTTTCAAGCAGTATTTCTCATGTTCAATTTGTAGTTTTAAATAAATAAAAGTGCTTGCTTATAGAAAAAGTCTAATTATTTATATTTCTCCCTGACTATTTTATAATGGGTGTCCAAACAAGAGTGGAAAATATAAACACATCAAAACCAGCTGAATGGCCAGCATTTCTCAATATGAAACCGGTACCATCATAGTGCACACATCTCTCACCACGAAAATGTGGTAAAAAGGAGGTAGTTTCACCAATGTTCAATGTGTCCAAGTATAGTTTGTAGATTCGGTAGGAACTCGCACCATATCGGATACATTTTCTGATTTAAACGTTGATTTTTCGATCAGCGATTTCTGCAGTGAGGGTCCATGTAATGATGAGAACGTTGCACAAAACTTGATTGATGAGGCTCTAAATTTTCTTCAATCCTCCACTTATTGAGTCTCAGATGATGGCACCAGCAACTGACTTATAAACAATGTTAAAGTCTCTCAAACTACGGATGAATTAGTCCGTGTTGAACGCAACAGTAATAAATTTTCACTACATACCTCGCCTTCAAACGGTTTAGCAAGAATTAGTTCCCCATTTCTGTACTGCACTGGTTCGATGGGATAAACTAGGCACTTATTTCTACGTCGTGGTGAGAGACGTAAAACTCATTTTAAGAAAATGCTGAAATTTTTGATTTAATCAAAAAATATATGTGTGGACATTATATATGAAACAACATATCTGATACATGCCCTCCACGGCAACTTTGCGTTCTTTTGACGAAATTTTCAATCACGTTTTGGTATAACTATGGTTGGATTTGAGTAACATAGTGTCGTATCTCCTTTTCTAAGACATGGGTGGTCGTGAGCTTATTAACATAAACTTTTGACTTAAAAAATCTCCAGGGAAAAAAGCCCATTTGCGTGAAATCGCACATTTAAGCGATCAATTCTGGTTGACTAAATGGGAGATTCCAGGGAAAATTCCCACCAAACAGTGACATGTTTGGGATGATTTGACTTCTTATAAAACACATGTGAATTTTCGTCACTCCAAATGCTATCAACATAAAAATGAGCCCCAGTGTTGAAAATCATTTTGTTGAAAAGCGCACCGTATACTTAGTAATGTTCAGTGATCCAAATGACCAATTGTCTTTGCTGTATATGATCTGTAGGCTTGAGTTGTTTAGTGAGTTGAATTTTTAAGCTAGCAGTAATGTTATTGCTTACAATTTTGGTTTGACATCAGTAATCAACCTAGCCTCCTAAAATTTTCTGATTACTCACTTAACATTTAATGCACATGGAATATTTTACCTACCAAAAATTGGACGCAATTTGAGAATCGTAAGAGTAAAACTTTCGTCATTTTTGAAACAATAAGAATGCATGCGTTGTGTAAAATAGCGATACATTTTTAAATAATGTCATAAGGTTTTGACTGTCAAATCATAATAGAAAAAATATGACGTTAATTTAAATTTTCTATTCTTGTTGGTACACCCTTTATTCAGTTTTCCATTTTCAGAAAACAAACCTAGTTAAAATCCCTAGAACCGTCCGTCTGTCTCTTAATAGCATTTTACAAAAAAAAACACGGCGAAAAAATTAAATTTTCACCATCAACTTCATTGTTTATTTAATGTCGAAAGGTGGAGAGATATTTTAGCGCAAAATTTCAAATTGAAAAACGACACGTATCGTTATATTTTTTGCCAATTTACACAATATCTTTATAAGTTATAGCTTATGTGTTATTGAGGTATAAGCTACATTACTGTAAAGTTTCATCCGTCCAAATATTCTTACAAACTTTCGCATTTATAATATTAATAGGACAATATATATATTAAATACTCTCTACATTATGATCATCTGAATTAAATTCCTCAGATTTTATTTAGGCTTGATTCGAACTTGCGGGCTCGTCCACAGTAAATAAGCAGGCTCCTATTAAGCTATTGAAACTGGCTCCTGTAATTATGTCTTACAAATATTTATATTAATATTCGTCCTCGCATTTAAATAACTCTAAAAGTAAAACATCTCATAAAATATTTAATAATCTAAGATTAACTTGGGTACAGATTTGAATAGTTTTACCTTTACAAAAATGAATATTCTATCATCATACTGAAATATTTCACTTATATTAGCAATTACTTTCGTTTTACTCAAAAAATATTTATCTTTAAAATTTTAAATTACTAATTACTTAGATTAATGAAAAAGTCCTGTATCCCATATCTGGAAGATATAAAATTAAAAACTTTTTACAAAAAACATTAAACTTTTGAATTCTATATTAACGAATTTTGATTTTAGATTTGTCATCCTATATTTCGAAATTTTCCCCGATTACCTCTGGTGTTTTCACTAGTGGGATCTCTTATCCATTCTATATCATAGTCTCATACACTAGATTGTTAGATACAGGACAAGTTTTTACTTTTAATCTCTCTAGTAGAGCCATTCTAAAATTTTGTAAGCGATGGACGGATAGAAAGCTAGGAAAATCTAATATACATATTATGTTATTTTGCCAACTTAAAAAATAAAAACTTAAATCAACGCATTTAAAAATCAAGTTCTATGCAACTTAATTTTTTTTTCTTAATAAATGTTTCAAAATCGCAAATGTACAGCAATTTAATAATGCAATGTACTTCTATCCAAGTAGATATTGAATAGAGTAAAGCCAAGAAATTAGGACAATTTCTCAAAACGTGCAATGAATCAGAGCACAGACATAAATCCGATGAAAAGCTCCTGGGAAGGGCAAACATTCCGCATGTATCCTCCCTATATAAAACACTTTTTCCGTCTGTCCCGGGTCCGATCTAGATGGTGGCGAATGGCCCGATAAGATCTCCGCAACGTTCCGCTGTGAATTATGACTGCTCTTCACCCGATGCCCGTCTGTACAACTGCCTTTCCAGAAAATATCCCGACGTACTCACTCAATTAATTAAAAAAAAAGAAAATGTAAATTTTTTAATGGAAATGCTTGGCGCCTCGCGCTCTCCTTAATTGAAGTACCAGTCGCTTTCAATTGGATTCCAACTTGGCAATAATGATCCAAAAGTGTTCTAAAGTGATCAATATGTGCAAACGTTAATCCAAGAGTAAACATTAAAGTACGTCCCAATTATTCCACTTAATTACACGCCCTTAAAATTATGGCATTTTGTTCTTTTAGGAACAAGAAGCCAGAGGATGAACATTCATTAAATACTTTTCCGGTTAATTGCATTCCGGTTTATTGTACGTGATAATTTCTTCACGCTCCTGATTTAAATTTATCGTTAGATTTGTTACATGGCGTTAGTAGTAGTGGTAGCACTCAATTGCCTGCTGTATATCATTTCTTCTTCATTATTTTTTGTACCCATCGGCTACACTTTGAGGGTGTAAACCTACACACATTGATCAGCAGCAGTAGCGTTATAAACATGAAATGAGATTACAAAATCTATTTGTAAATTAGTAGTACTAACTTGCATGTCAGAACTGTTTAAGCTGTATACAGTTTCTAATATGCAAATAGGATTTATCTTATCATGGCGTATATTACGAGGATAAACTCCGTGTTTAGAGTGATAACAATTAAAATTTCTGTCATGATACCAGCAGTGCATAAATAAACTTTATATATCAATTTCATTTTCAACATCTTTATATAATTAATACGAGTAGTAGTATTCAAATTTGATTTATTTCATTTCATCAGATAATTACGTTGTACCATTATTACATAAAAAATCATTTTTTGTCTTAAATTTTTAGAAAAAGAACCGAATATATAGAATTAAAATTTATGTATTCGTAGTTTTATAATAGAGGATAGACAATAAAATAGTTACCACGAAGAACAATGCGTAACATTCTTACTTTTCGTGCACGAGATCCCGGGTTAAATTCCGGATAGAAGCATGAAGGATTGAATGTAGTTTAATCAATCTCGTGCATGGAATCCTTGCTTTCTCAGGTTCACACTTCGGATGAAATACCTGATACAATTTTTTAATAATTACAATAATTTCCTTGGCAGACTTTGTATTTGTATATCCACATGAAACTTACGATCGTTTTATATTTTTGAACACCTTGTATAAATTGGCTTGGGAGTTTTTACTGTCAAAAACTGAGATTAAAAAACAGAAAAACTCAAAAAAAAAAGATGTAAACATACAGGAAATACAAAATATGGAAATTTAAGAAATATTACTTCTGATTAACTAGAACATGATATATTAGAGAAATTCATTGAAAATATATTAAACATTACAATATTTTTAATTTTAAATAGCTGCGTTTCATTTAAAATTATAGTTTGGTACATAAAAAATGTCTCGATTATAGACATATAAAACATATCGGTATGGGCTTTTAGGTATTAGTTTATTTATAACGTTTTAATACCTTGTTTGACGCATTTACAACTTGTACAATATTTTAAAAATCATAAATGCGTGAATATAAATTAATTTAAAACCTATGGTTGATATCGTTTGCATGTGTCATGAACACGTGCTGGTTTCCCATGTGGGGATTGATAACCAATATTTGGGTGCTCTATGGTCCAGGAGCACGCAATCTATTATTTACAGAATTTACTATCCGCCCATAAGTACACATACCATGTAATAGAGCAAATAGATACATACTATCATAACTCGTTTCCCGCTGGTTGGTTATTTCCGATTTTTCTGATGGACAGATACTGATCACGAAATATGCATGCTTGTTACCGGGAAAACGATGGGGTCACAGCATCCGCTTTTCCCAGTGATTTATCTTTTCCGAATACACATTTTGTATTTTCTGATGGTTTATTAATGGACCACTGAGAGCGTACGCGTGCACACTATTTAAATATCAATACGCATTCAGTATTGCCATTAATATCTCAAAACCAGCGAAAAAGGAATACGAAAAAATGGTTGAAAACAAATGCATATCGATAATAAATCATTTCAGTTTTGCAGTTTAATCACCGACCATATTTAAATTTTATTAGGTTTTCAAAGGTTCCGTTTAGAAAAAAATTTAGTCATATTATAATCACATTTATCCATCTGTTTGTACATTCGTTTATCACATATCTATGGAAGTGGAACTAAGCTGGAGATTTGAATTTCTGATATGTCATTTAAATTGTTTACAGTTTTCTGAAAAAAATTCAAATTACTCATTAGTCATTACGCTAATATTATTTATCGTCCTGCAAAAATTGCGACCGACACGAATATTTTAAAACGCCATCAATCAAACAACATTTAATAATACAAAACGATTAAAGTCGTTTAAAGAAAAAATTAATTCTCCTACATAATTAATCAAACCATCAAAGCCTATATTTAACAAATCGTGTTGTTTATACTTTAAAAGCAGTATGTAGTATATTCTTTAGTCCCCCCTTAGATCGGTTGCCATAAAATTAATCTAGTGATGTAATATCGAAATGGAATTAGAGGAAAATTTTTGCCGATACAACTACAACTTCGCACGATAATCATCCGGTTGAATTTATTGCAGGGATAAATCAAAACGTGTGTGTATCTTTCTGATTAATTCCTTCAGTTATTGGCTCCAACTTGTACAACTTTATTAATAAAATTCTGAAGTGTATTCGGATAAGTAGTAAAGTAAGCAATCGTTAAATGTAATATACGTTCGTCACAAAAACTTTTTACAATTTTTTAAGGAAAATTTATTATATGAAAATACATATAATAAATTTTCCTACAATTTCTTGGATTATTGTTTTGCTTGATAGTTTAATCATCAGAATTTGAAACGCTTGTACATGCACAATATAGCTATATATCTTAAGTATATTCTAACGGCGTTCACATATTCGCTAATTGTTAGTTCCGGTAGGAGAAAATGGGCGGTTTTCATTTATCATTTTAACAATGCATTTAACAAGCACTATAAACACAATGTATCAAATTAATAACTTATAATTTTATTGCCATTATTTTAAATAATTTTATTATCTTTATTTTCACATTTTTTTTCAAGATTGTGTTTGAAATCGCTTAATACAGATAAAAAATTAATCTTCACATTTCTTGACATTGTAGCTGTAGCTTTATTAAAACTTGATATTAGGTTAATTTTCTGCTCTAAATTTGTTCATGTTTTAATTATTACAATAAAATGGGATAAAAAAAAATCGCCTAAAATTTTAAGAAATTTTTGGAGCCTGAGGGAATGGGGATCGTTAGAGGGATAGTCAATCTAAACTGGTATGTCACATAGAAATTATTACATTCCACGCTCTTACTAATAAAATGTCTGCATTTTAACTAAAACTATACCGTAATTATTTAGCCTAAAAAATATTAAAGTTGAAGCAAATTGGGACATAAGATTTATAAAATTAAATGTCAAATCATTGAAGATTAGTTTTGAATTTATAATAATTTTGTGATTTTTGAAAGTTTTTAAACTTATGGATTTCTACTAAATCTGAACAGTGGCTGACTAAAATGAAGATGGCTCAATTACTCATGCAGGGAAGAGAATTAAAGCGTAGAATACCTGTGAAATCGTGCAGGATTAATCGTGTAATCAATCGTATCCACGGTTTTATTCGCGTGTTGTGCGGAGGGTTAATCTTACGAAGTGTTTTAAAGCATGGGGAGGAACAAGGGATGTTGATGAAATTAAAGTTTATAGAGAAAGGCAGAGTAAACAATACTCAGGGCTGATGGCATAATCTTGTTCAGGCAAATCCTGGGTCCCGCCGGCCGATGAATATTTGATAAGTAAGAGGGGTGGATGCTTAACCTCCCAGCAAATATTTCCTAAGCGTGTGTAGGTCCTGAGAACGATATGAAAAAATCCGAGTAGATAATTCGAGGCGAGTATTCCATTTCTGATTAAACAATTCACGAACTCCCGGGCGCACACTCAACATTCAGGACCTTATAGAAAATTCTATTACTAGTTTTAGCCCTTCAGTTTAAATTATTCACGTGCCGTTAGCATAATGAAAACGGCTTATATGTTTGTGCGGATTCCTACTGTTGGGATTTAAATTATTTAAAACATTATCCGTATGCAAGTAGGGGATTCGAAAAAGAAAACCATATCATCCAAATCTTTCACAGCGAATTTTATCTGCATTATTTATAAATATACAATATACTAGAGATGTAACTAATATTTGATTTTCAAGGTATCATGATAGTAGTTGAAAGAAAATATTTTTTCTTATAATTTTGTTATTCGTCTTCTTGTAGTCAAGATTTATCTGTTGGTATAATTTAAACATTATTTCACTTTTACCGATTAAGTTTTGAACAGTTCTTTTTAAATCTCTTTCTCTTTTTCTCAGTTTCGGTATAAATTTTGTATTCAAACTTTTGTTCTTCCATCGATGCACACTAGCTGACCTTGGTGCTCACTCTGCATGGTAACACAGCTTCTATTCGGAACAAAAGAAGATAATCATTATAATTAACAACCTTTGCTTTCTGACCATTATTGAATGTAGACCTTATCCAGGTGTTTCCAGTTTTCCTTTAGCTTTTTTCGCCTTTGCTAGCTAGTTTGTTGACATTTTTATCTGCCTAAGAGTAGAAGAAACATTTTTCAGAAGATGATACATTGTAATAGTCATTTGCTTTTTATTTTAAAGCACTAATACATAAATCTTCCGCTGCTAGAGAATCTTTAAAGGTTTGAACTTGATGCTCTTGTGATTAATTTGGCTACAGAAAGTTGAAAAAGCTGCGACAATTACAATTAACTAATAACTAAAGTTGCATGTGAAAAAAACTTTTGAATTGTTTTTTTTTTTTTGTATATCCACAAAGAAAAAATGATATTTTCATACAATTGATAATTTGATATAGTTCTAATTTTTAAATAATTTGATTTAATGAAATAACATTGTTAACGAATAAATTTTGTGTGATTTAGTCAAGCCTCATTTCATCTCAAACTATTTTATAGTGGAATTGGTCTGTTTAGCCCCTCCTAAACTTATACGTTTTATTGCAAGGACGGATTTATCCTTGACGATGATCTTGCGCGAGCTAACCCCCATAAAAAAAGAGTCCAATCAGAGCATTCATGCCCCTCAGGTTATACACACATAAATAAATAAAATCTGGCAACGGTTTATTCGGTCTCTCCTCACATAATCTATTTTTATACATTTTTCGGATGGATAAGGGGTGGGGAATGGAAAATAGTGTTCTGCCTTCTAAGCAATGAATAAATATTCGGGGGAAGTCATGAATTTCACGCCGGAATCTTGACCTTACTTCACGAGTGCTATTTTTGCGGTCCGGCCAGTGAATAATGCATTATCCGTTGGCGATCCAGTAAACCCTTCACCTATTGACATAAACAGGCCGTAATTTAATGATCTCCCATTTACACTAATGGACATCTAGTCAATACTAGTTTAATACATGCGTGTCCTCTCTTCCGATCTGAAAATAAAATGTTATTGTCGGTTTGTCATTAAATAAATAACAAACTGATTTCATCAAAGAATTGTGCGGTTCGAAGACCGTTTATTGTTGAATGTAATTATCCTGCGCTAGTAATTTACTGTCACATTTTCTATAAATGCAAAGGAGCGACGTTTATTTGTAGGAAAGCCTCTTCAATAATGACAAAGAATAAATGCATTTTACATTTTGTATTATAAATAACTTAAAAAGTAAAAATATGTCTTAACACATCAAAGCAATTCAATAAACTAATAACTACTTTGAACAGTGATAAAGATATACAACTTTTTATTGTTAAGCTAGTTTCAATTTTAATGTTTAATTATAGTTCTTTGCGACCATTACTGAAAGTGACAAACAACGCATGGAGTACAAACTATGCAAGTAGCTCTTTACGCACATAGTGCGTTTTGCTTTACCGCAGTCAGTAGTTAGCAATATTATTATAATTTTTTTTTGTAATTTTTAATTTTATGCCAAATTGAAATATAACTAACATATACATCCAAATGAATATAAGTTGGTATTAATTATTATTTAATTGTCATCTACGACATTTGCACTTCAGACTGAACAATTTGACAACATAATTATATCTTGTAGAATCCCTCTAAATTGCCTGTACTAATAGTATCAAAAAGCTATTGCTTGCAATTAATGGATTTTCAAATCTTATAAGAATTACAAACTTCATATAAGTGTTATTGCTTATAGATCGGGGTCGAATTTTTAAATATGGCACTTAAACAGATATTAAAATTAAAAAAAAATATTTCCCCAGATTTTATATTTTTTCAAAAACGTATTCAATAATCAAATTCTACATATTTCAAAATATTATTCGATATCATGTGCTACAATAAGAACGATTTGTTTTACGAGGTTGTCTTTTATTCCTTGTCGTTATCCAACACATAAAACCTTCCACGTTTTGTAAATAATTATATTACTTTGGGGAGTTTTAGGTATAATAAAAAAGGGAAATAATTCACATACCGTTAAGTTTATAGGGTAGAATTGGATGGAAACAAGAAAAACTTACTGTTCACGTTTGCATTGTGATTTCTTGAATTTTGTATACTTTTCAGTCAAAATGTAACTTTAACGTTTAATTAAACGGTAAAATCCATTCGAACAAAAAATATCTGAGAAATAACTGGGAGGGTAGCAATCCGGAAATTGCACCATCTTAAAAGAGAGCGGTACGTTCAACCTCTTTCAGTTGAATGCAAGAAAAACCAATAATTTTAACAGTAGCTTTAGTCATAAAATCTCTTTTTACAAACCACTGAAACTGACATTCAAGAAATTAGAAAAACAATATTTTAGTCGATACACGTCACTCATTTAATCCGCTTTTTATTAATAGAAAACCAATAAAGTATGCTCCATTAATATGATAAGGAACGTCTTGGTGTCATTACCAATAAAACGTAAAATATATTTAAAGTAAACAGAATTAGAAGACTATGATGCCAAAATGAATTTTTCTTTCTGAAAAGCGAGCAAGACAAAAATGAATGTGTTTGTGTTGAATGATAAAAATTTATGGGATGGACGATGTGTGTCGCTGTTGGTTTTGATTAAAGCAGTGTAAAACGCGTACATTGTTTCAAACGATGGATCGCTGCTCGACGATAAATTACTTTTTTGCAAACATGAAAGGGGGATTATGCGTATGTGCAGTAAAAACGAGCCACTTTGAAGGAAAGAATAGGCTCATAAACAATACACGTGTTGTTGGACAAGGACAAAAAGGTGAGACCTGGGGCACAAGTGTGCAATCCTTTCCTTTTCATAAAATTACACTTGTATTCAGCTGGTAGATCTTTATACAAAATTAATAATATTTCTACAGTTCGATTGCAATTATTAAAAGAAATGTAAAGGTTTCAGTATATGACGATATTAAATATATTTTTACTAACACTTTCCTGCATTTTTCTTCAATACTTTCATATTTTAGTAAAGAAAAAACATTTTTGTCTATTTAAGTTGGAAAAATGCATCTTCTAACTACGGATGTAAAGTAGTTAATGTAATAATATATTACGTAACAAGATTTGTAAGAAACATTTTACACATGACTAGAAACACACGGGACGCTGCGCATATACATCTCTTACAGGCATACATATGAATCCATCACACTAATTTTTACTTATTCTATTCAAATGTCCTTTCATTTACTTTATTTTTACAGTCTTTTTTTTTAATTTCATTCGTTTTCTCTAACTTTTCCAGTTATAGTTCTGTAGTACAGTAGCCTCAAACTCAAATTACACGCGAGTCAGATTGACAAGATGAAGAAAAGTAGCAGGTCAGATTTATATACTTTTTCATTAGCAAAATCATTTCCTTCATTTCCTTCTACATTTTCGAAATGGATCTGCCGGTCGCACAGATGATCTTGAGATCACTATCTTACTACATTAATTTTCGAAACTTATAATCTATAATCATGTTGTTAAATTATTCAGTCTGAAGTGTGTCATAAATGCCAATTAAATTATTATTAATAACGACTTATATTCAATTGGATGTAAATTTTAGTCGCACTTTAATTTGTCATAATTTTATAAAAATAAACTCCAGACTTTATTTATAAACATAACATATTCGCAGTATATTTCCAAAAATAATTATTATAATATTTCTAACTTCTGACTGCGGTAAAATAAAACGCACAATGTGATTTGATAAAAACGTAGAAGCAATTCTATTCCTAAAAAAATAAAAATTTCCACGCACGTAATTATATCAATTCAAAATATTATCTTTTAGAGCCAAATCCAATCATAGAAGGATCAACCCCTATGATCCAATTTGTAAATAATTTAAAATACAAAACCAAATATTATTTAACACAATAAATTTTCGAGCTAATAAATCAAATAACTTGACCTAAACTAACAGTTCCAAACAGGATCCAACTAAGTACATAAATAATCTCTTCACGTATGGGGTATAAAAAATTCTCATAGCATCACGAATCAGCATCAAAAAAATCCTCCCTTGCAGGCTTATGAAATTTTCATCTTTTGTACAAATTTATTTTAACAAATTCTCCATATTCAAAGGAGTGCTTGTAATTTACCATTAAAATTGTCCTTAAATGAATATTAACTGACCCACAATTAATTACAATACACATCCATTATTAGTTTTGCGGGAGATAAGCGGGTGGGTTAGATTAAATGGCAAAAAGGGGGCGGCTGGCAATGCGGCTATGTAAATATTCAAGTCGCGTAATATCGTTAGGGACATTATTCTCCATGGTCCGTTCGACTTCTTGCCGCTAATATCCGCGTTTGCATTGGAGGGACAGGACAAATGATAAGAGTAGGTGGTGTTGTTTCATTAGGCGCGCTTCATTAGGCCGAGTAAAGGAACACAAAGGCCGAATACCTTAATGCACGTCACCTTTACCGAATAGCATACCGTCAGGATATCTAGGATCATAGTAAATCCTACATTTATTATTAAAACAAACTTTTAAGCTGTTTCTGTATAATTAATATTTTCAACAAAAGCACAGGATTAATGTTTCTTTTGTCTTTATTTATTATCCTCAAATAAAAATATTATGTGTTTGTATCGAATTTCTCACCATAAGAACATCATTTATAAAATGCATCCCCAAAATTTATGCAAGAAGTAATTTTAATTAAAAATTGTAATTTTTTTATTGATTCGTAAAGTAAGCAGTATTTGGTTATGTGCGGAATATTATATCAGGAAAATAGCCTCCGATTTAGTTAGCACATACGCACTCGTTTGTCGAAATTTTATGTAACCGTTTTGCATAAATCTGGCTGAATTTTGTTGATTTTCGAACAAAATCATCTTTAGCGATAAGGCTCATTATCGACTTGATGGCTTCGATAATTAACAAAATTGTTGCATTTTAGAATAGGAATAGTGCTCGCTGACACGACATGATAATCCAGTTTTTACCTAAATTTCAAGATATGGATGTGGACGACATGTGGTTTGAACAAGACACATGACACACAGCATACAGTCCAAGAAACAACTCATATACAGCATGAGTCATTTTCTAATCATGTAATTTCCCGTTTTGGTGATCAGAATTGGCCGCCCTGATCCTGCGATTTAACTCCGTTTGACTTTCTTTTTTAGATTCTTTTGAAGCCTACGGTTTATTCCAATATGCTCACGACCATTTACGCCTTAAAGGAGCAAATTTAGCTATATCAATGAAATTCAATCACATTTATACGAAACAGTCTTGCAAAATTTCGACAAAAAAGTCATATACGGACTTTTTTGACAAAAAAGTCCGTATATGCTAGCTAAGCCTTGCAGGCCATTTACCCGATATGCTGTTTCATTCATAGCCCTATGTACTTTATGAGCCAATAAAAAAAATACAATTTACAGTTTTTTATCAAAATTACATTTTGTGTAAATTTTGGGACATCCCTTAGTAATACGTCTTGTGTCTAATATTTTCAGGAGCAAAATTTATACACTATAGAGGCAGTAGATTTCTGGTGTACAGTTAGGGGGTGTAAAATCTATTAATTTAAACTTTATTTAAGTCATAGATAGGTAATATGTTGATTTATATTTTATATTACGCACCCCCAGTAAAATACTGTCATAACTGAATCTATGAGAGCTTAAAAACAATGTACAAATACAAAAATGGTGTAAAACCTAAAATTCTATTTTGGAAGTTACGACAATGTCCTTCTGGAGTGCGATTAATAAATTTCATCTTAATAAATGTTCCATTTTATTATTTTATTCAATAAATGAAATTAAAACTTCTAAAATATAATGGGACATTATACCGATTTTATAAATATCCGATCCATTATTTGAAAATTGCCAATATCCCTCAGTTAGAATAAATTAATTTAGAAATTTCAGAACGATTGAATACTTGAATATTTGTTGCTTTTTCCATTTATTTGGAAAGTATAGATGTGATGGAAATTGATGGTCTGATGCGATCACTTTTTTTTTAATTAAAACTTTTCTAAAATAATATGCAAAACTAAATATAAAACGATATTGATTATGGGAAGTAAAGAATTTTTTAATGAAAATTTTGCAGACTGAAGAAATAGCTTAATTTCATTTCTTGCTACCTTTTTGAAAGAGAAATAGAAAATGCAAACATTTTAATTCATTGTATAATCATGCACAATTCCACTTAATCTGAATTTTTAATTAAATTTTTAGCATTTCTCATGAAAAAGGAAAATTCTGCGCAATTTAGCAAACACCTGGAAATAACAACTGAAGGGGATATAACATGGCCGATTTAGTAAACGAGACAAGGGGTTCGTTGGCTGTGCCCAGACCCACCCCGACATTCTGACCGCGAGTCGGGGGAGGTTGTTTCTACTGCCTCCGAAGAAAACGGATGATTTATGCCCTAGCGTTACATAAATCTACAATATGTCACGATTTTAAAACGTCATGTATCTGAAGGATTGATCGTGCGGACCTGGGAAGATTCTTTTATTGGAATTTTTAATGTGAAATACAAACCCCAAAAAAACCCTTGTCCCATAAATAATGCGTGGATCAGGTCAATTTTAAGAATTTCAGAATACTTTTTAAGCGCATTCTTTTGTAAACTAAAATATAAAAGTCTGATATCTGTGCAATTTAAAATTCATAATGCTGATTTAGTGCAAAATAAGCCTGTTCCATTTTTTTTTGTATTTACTGAAAAATAAGACTTTGCTGGTAAATTTACATAAACCCATAAAAATTGTTGATCTAGTAATGCAAGCAAAAACAATTACCGTTTCAGGTAAGTAACTTCCCCGGGTTATTCATGAAGTTTCCTATTCAAATGAATTTCTTGCAACATCTATGAAGTTGTAGTATTAACTTACCCTAGTACACCAACGAACAGTGGTTCCTGCAACAAAAAGCAGTATATTAAATTAAATTGGCCTCAGACAGACGAAGTTATTTAGATTAAAGAAAATTAGTTTGGAATAAGTGGATGATTAGATTATTTTACTCATTTAAGTGGTGTAACTGTCATATAATATCAAAAGAGATTTTTTTATCCAATAGTTCTAATACAATTAGAGAATAGCGGGTCTATTCATTTACTTTGTAATTTTATTGTTAGTTATTGAAGTGCATTTATATGGAATTAAAATTGGCTGACTACTCATGTTTTCATAATTATATGAGCAGCATATTGAATCGCTTTTAAATTTCATCATAAAATTTTTATTTGACTATTTTCCAAAGTTACTAAATTATATATGGACAACAGAAAATAAATTTTGTAAATTTTATAAAGAATTAATAATTTCATTGAAAGTTTTATCCAGTTTTATTAAAAACTAGTTATGTCAAATATCGTTACTTTAGAGTATTCGTTACTACTTGTTACTTGAGGTCCGAATAATCATTAAAAGTATTCGTTACTTTGATTACTTTATTTAAAAAATAGTGCAAAAGGTTTTTGTGAGTTTGATTGTTCTAAAAATAAGGTCACCGTTTTCCAGAAAGTAATTAATATACCGACACTGATCCAAGTACCGATAGTAATCAATGTACCGAAAGTAATCAAAGAACCAAAAGTAACCAAAGTGCCGAAAGTAGAGATTACACTTTTGAGCGATACTTCGGGTCTCTTCGAGTAACGAGTACTCGTGTAGCGAATAGTTACTTTTTCGACACCTCTATTAAACATAGTCTCAAGTTCCTTTACACTTATCGCAATTAAAATATTTTACAAATCATACTTTTCTATTGTGGTAATAACATTGTCTAAATATAACGGAGAATATTTCCGACATTCTTTTAATCCGATCTATAAACAATCAATTATTTGCTTTTCATATTTGTTCATATTACTAATATATTATCTACAATATGAACATATAAATTTAAAATTTAGCTAAATAAAAATAAAATTTAACCACGTAAAACATTTCCCGTTATTTGTGTTAATATATAAAAATTATCAATGGTAAAGATAATAAATTTTAAATATTTGTTCTGTAAAAGTGTTGATTAAAACAAATGATTGTAAAGGTAAAATAAAATATTTAAATTTTTCGCTTGTAATAACGCTAAACATCTTTAGATTGAGAAGATATGATGCTATAAAATAGCAAGTATAAGTGCCCTTGTGAATCAAATGCGCTAAATATGCCATAAATTGCAAAAAGCACCCACTTGTGGCGCCCACAAACGTAATATTTCCCGCCAAATCGGTCTTTTTGTTAATATTTTTCGAATGGTTTTACAACTCCCTTTAAAATTTATTTAAAAGCGCTCCTTTTAATATTTCATTTTGTGCTTGTCCATCCTATGTTGCGCGAATAAATCGCTTTGTACCTTTTGTGGTGTGAGTACACAATGCTTCTTCCTTGGCTTGCCCGCCCACAGTACAAGACTATTATTGTGCAGACACGAAAAAAGAAATCCCTCCTTGATCAATCCGAAAACTCGATTTGTGTGTGAATCTTGCGCGAGTGATTGAATTATAGTCGGCTTCTCGAATAAATTACGAAAGGG
The DNA here is from genome assembly GCA_027574865.2 of Coproporus ventriculus. Classification (NCBI taxonomy): domain Eukaryota; kingdom Metazoa; phylum Arthropoda; class Insecta; order Coleoptera; family Staphylinidae; genus Coproporus; species Coproporus ventriculus. The sequence goes on from JAODAH020025443.1 coordinate 172,331, forward strand.
GGCACACCTAGTCCACCTATACAAAAGCCTACAAGTGTGTAAATCTAATTGATATTTCATAACAAATCATACTTAGCGACAAAATATTTACTTGGTGGACGTAGGGCGTGCGAGTTTTAACGGGCGAGCGCATTGTAACGACACCCTAAGCCTATTCAGGCTATATTGGAATTTAAAAGAGGCATTATCCGTCGGTCCGTTTTAATCCTGTTGCACGTATCGATATTTCATCGGTGTGGAGGTGTGATTTTTTTTTTAGGATTAAAATAGTGTTAGTAGTAGGAAAATTCACGCCTGCATAAATTGGTGGCTGCTTGATGATTAGCCACCTTTCAAATGTTTTACAAATTAACAAATCTCTAAGATATTCTGGAATTCCAAAGGGCTCGTTGCAATGAAAGAAAGCAACCTTTTTACCTTGCAGTCTGACCACAGAAGACGTGTTTATGTTGGAGCTATGATTGAACGGCGATTACAGAAATGACAAGCATTTTTATTCTTTACTGATTTTTCCCTTTTTTGGCCGTGAGACCAACGGAAGATGGCTGAAGGAGGGTCCTTGTTTGGATATGTGGTTCCTTTTTTTAAGTTGGGATGTGTTTGGTTAAATATGTATAATAGGGGATGTTTGTAGCGTTGGTTATGTTTTTTTCTAGATCGATGTTATGTATTTGGGTGTTTCTATATCATTCGTTCCTTCTTCTTTTTGCTAATTTTATTAATCGAGTCAGTTACTATGAGAAACCATTGAAGTTTCTTCTCTCTCCCTCTCTCTCTCTCTCTCTCTCTCCTGGTTTTATGTCACAAGCATTATACTTTATTATCTGTATTTCACAATTTTGACAGTTATTTCCTAATAATCTCTCGAAAAAATATTATCGATCAGATTGATAATAAAAAAATTTATCGTGATCAAATGATTTGCAATTAATAAGAAAAATTGGAGTTGAGTGAGTGAGTGAGTATTCAACGTCGCCTTTTTTTCCTTCAAATTTGAAAACTACAAAGAAAGAATGATAAAAAAATCAAAGAAGAAACTCAACTATGATACAGCAAGGAAATTACAAAATTCTTGACATAAAATGCAAAAATTTTAGAAGAATACCAAATTAATAAAGTGTTAAAGAAGGTAATCATATTTTTTTATTTGAGTTAATTGACAATTAAAGATATTTGCCTCAAACGAGTTATAATTAGTACAATATGTTGAAAAAGAAATGGATATTTATTAATCATACAAAAGACTGAAATTTCATATTTAAGTTTTTAATTTGGAGAACATATATATTGTATTACACAACTAAATATAATAATGTAAATGTATTTAATGATTTTTCTCTAAATAAAAAAATCGAAATTATAGGCTTTATTCTGAGTTATTGTTAATTAAAGTTGTACATTGGGGTGTCGGAAGAGAAGACAATTCTCCGGTGGCGCAATGCCACGGAACGTAAATTACGGGCGGAAAGTGAATTCAGGGATGCCGCATAACCAAGCTCCTACCACTTACCGTTCGGAGGTGAAGGATGCAAACCCCAATTAAGATAGCATCGTTTCTTCTCTTTGCTTCCATATAATTATCACTTTAAATTAAGGAAAAAGGGTTAATCTATCAATCTTAGAATACATTAACACCCTTGGAGACATTGGAATCTTTTTCAGCATTTTAAGTATCTGAATCTGTAATTAAGGTAAGAGTAACATCACAGTATCCTGAGTAGAAATTTACTTTTAATAACATAGGAATCCTATTTCCTATAACAAAATGTATATACAATCGTGTAGATTAATACGCGAAGAACCAGTTAGCGGCTAGATAAATTTGTATTTCACCGTTACAATAAATAAATAAGTAAAGTATAAACATTGTTCGTACCTGGAAGCTTTACAATCAAAATTGTAAAGTACAGTTTTCATGAAATTAAAAATTTATTAATTGAAAATTTTTTATAAGTACGTACTCCTAACTAGAAGCATTTTCATTCACAATTTCAAGGTCCCTAGAAAGAAAAATGTTAAAGAATCACTATTTCTAGTATTGGAATAGTTTCTTATAAAATTAAATTTGTTACAGCTTGGTTAGAACTTGCTTCTCACTTTCATTGGCCTTGTTCGAAATGTCTCGTAAATTTTTAGCTAAAGCATTATTCGTACGTAATAATAAAAAAAAAACTTAAACAAGTTGAACTACTTGCTCGCTCGTTTTTATGATTCCCCTTTAACCAATCCCATTTACATTGTTGGTTCGTTAGAACTTTTTATGTGTATCATTTTTATTTGGCGACTTTTAAAACATTTTAAATTGTCTCATAACGAGAAATTGTGTGAAATTGAGTGCGCATAAATTGCATAATCAACTGACTTTTGTTAGATCATAAAAGCGTACGTGTGCTTTATTAAGTGTTAGATTATTATTTAATCGATATACTGGTCAGGTCAAGGTAGGTGGCACAGGGAGATTTATTACTTAGGTCGATTGTAAAAACTGCATTTATTGAAATAATAGGCTATTAATTACAAATTACATTTCAGACAAATTCTAAAGTGCTATAAATATTAATAGCAATTAAAATGCTGAGATACAAATCGTAGAAATAAATTTATGTAACAATTTTCTTTGCTTGTTTATTTTTAATGTCCTCCTCCATGAATAATAAACATAGATACTCCTCGAAGTTTAAACTTTTTCCTTCAAAAAATACGTTACACTTAAATGAAACTACATACCATACAAACTTAATTAATATCAATTCTTAACTATAATTATGTGGTAATCTATCTAAGTTTTCTACATTATGCATTTAACGGTCATTTAGTTTAAAAACTACTAAACTCAATTTTATATTTTTGCTCTGCTAGTAGTAGGCAGGCTAGTAGTAAATAGTAATAAACATATAAATTAATAAAACTGATGCATACAGAATCACCGAAAAATAGGCCAAAGCGATAGAACGTTTCTGCATTTTGACGGTCTTAAATTGTGATGAAAATGTTATAAATGCTACAATTTAGTTTTCCTCTCTCATACCAATGAATACTAAATTTTCTAGAAGCTTTGCCAAATTTTAAAGTTGAAATTTATTTCTATAAAGTTATTGCTAAGATAATAAAGAAAAGCAATCAAATCCAATTTACCAATTGATTCGGATAAAATGAAAAAAGAAAGACGTATTTTGTTAAAAATTTTAGCAAAACCAAAATGCAATAAATGAGGTTGAAAAACAGCAAAAATTATTATTTAATATATTTAGTAAAATTAATCGAAACAATAAGAGAAAGGCAAGTAATCACTGAAAGGCGTTAAATCTCACATAATCTAGTCGTTCATATGATAGCTGACAACTAATAAAAAAAAATTGATGTTTCGTAAAATGGAAGATATCCATTAATTTTACGTTAAATATTATTATATTGGCATCTTATAATTATCTATAATTAATGCTTAATTCAAAATACAAAGAATGGTTGGTCTGCTGCGTCTGACAATGGTTTTAAATTGTATTCTTGTCGGGCTCGTAAATCCAACGTGATAATTACGTAATTAAACATATTTTTTACAGATATGGAGGGACAAATGAGCCTTATAATTCATCATAACGTCATCAACATTTACATAAATAAATAAACAGGACGGGTCCTGCCCACAACTTTTCTTTTCTCCTCTTCATTTAAGTGCGGCACGTTTCCGTCGTCGCTCCTTCAAGATTAAAATCCAATTCCTCCCGAATAATAATCCCATTTATTTATTTTAATATAATCCGGAATTAAATTGTTCAGAAGTTCGCGCGACAGCCCAGATTAATCACCAAGAATTCTCTACTATACCTGTAAACTAGATCCAATTTGCCTGAACTTAATGGAAATGATCCCGAAAAAAAGTTGCATGAGTTGAACTTCATTGTTTTTCAATTCCCTCATCAATCATTCGAGTTTTGTTGTGTGGGTTTTCTTAAAGCCTTACGATTTATGCACATTACTTTGCTTATTATTATCGTGGTTGTTAATAAAAGCGCAGGGTGTCATCGGGATATGTAAATCCACTTCTTGATATGCGCTTTAATCGTCTCTCGAGGTATCATTGTATTACTATTAATGTAAATTTATTCCAATCCAATTTGTGTGTGTTCTATCTTTTTAATTTTACCTTATGAGGTGAAGTTGTCCAAAGATAAGTACGCTTTATTGATTTCTCTTCTAAGCTACTAAAATTCCAATTTAATCTTATCTTACATTATCATCATTTCAATTTAGTAAGCAAATTTTTGACTGTAAATTGAGAGGCTTCGTTGGCCCGTTCTTGAATAATAAAGATTGATCGTGTGTGGTATCTACGGTACATCTCCGCTTTTTATCGATAAAAGGAATTATTGTCGTTTTGGGTAATATATGACGACGTCTTCACTGATACTATAAACTTATTTACGTTTAGACAAGATAATAGCAATAGATGGCAGTGACATTGTTTATAACAATATGGTGGAAATCAATAACTTACTAGAATATTACGAAATATTGCTCTAGAGAAGTGTTTCGAATTTACAGAGAGGTAACGAAATTGTTGCATATTCAGCTTAGAAAAGCAATATAAGAAATATTTTATTTTAATCAATTTAATTTCTTTTCCTGCATTTTCGCTATGATTACAAAACAAATGAAGAGGTAGGGGGAAAGCCTCAGCAGTCCAATCTTCAAAATGTATCATGTGATAATACTCGTAATAAGTGTAGAATGTGTAGATACCGTAAAAGCCGTTAAAATAAATAGAACACTTGTTCCTTATTTTAAAATTAAAGAAAGTACTAATTTGGAATATCAATAACTTTTCGTATTTCAAACAATTTTAATTAATAGATTTGAAAATTTATCAAGAATCTCTGTTTTTCTTTTTGCATCTTGTCGTCTGCGATCTTAGTTTGGAGACTCCTACCTTATAAAAAAATAATATGATATGTAGTTAGTTTAAATATCCATTTGCAAGAGTCTTAATTGGTAAATATTAGAGAAATTTTAACCCCAAGAAAAAAACTATAAACTCATTTGTATTAAGATAGAATCCGATTGTCGGTTTTCCACTTTTCCAGTAAATTATTAATTCACAGGGCTGAAGTAAAACCGCGTGTTCGGAACAACTATCAAGTCTTAGTAAGAAACCAAAACCTTGGGAACATTTCGCGTACTCCTTAACTAACTAGATAACTCTACAGTTTTAATCCTACAATTTCCAACTTCTAATCACAAAAAAAAATCCGAAATGAAATATTCACGCGGTGTTAACTAATTAAACGTACCGCAGTGTTTCATAAAATACTAAATAAAAAGCGTGCGTTGATGTGCCAGTGTTTGAGCAGGGCGGCCGATAATAATCAGATTATGATCAAAATTTGGGCATGGATTAACATACCCAACCCGCAACACGTCCACTGAAACGGGATACACCAAAGCTTATAAATCACTCGGCCTTTTCCAATCGAGATCTACAGATTAGACTCGCCAGTTCGATTATATATTTTTTATTATTATTAAGACTTTTAATACCACCAAATTGGAAACTTAAATACATATAAAAAACTAACCATGGGAATTCAATCAGTTAATATTAAAAGGGGGGATAACATGAATTAAATCTAATCCTTTAAAGCTACATTGACGAACCAGCTGAGGATTTTCTAGAGATTTTTAAGTTACTGCTTTACTTTTAAACTTGAAATGTTGATTTAAGGGAGTGATTAAAATGGGAAGGGAAGAGAAGGGGTAGATTTATGGACACTTTGTTTGGATCATTAATCATTTATTTTTATTAGAATGGTGGTTAAAAAGGGTTGTTTTGTTTGTTTAATAAAGAAAAGATATATAGTTGTATTTGAATTGAAATCAATTAATGACATAAAAAATTAATCACGAAACTTTTATTATAAAAAAATATAATTTATTAATTATTTACAACTATAATAAATACCTGCATTGTCTGGAAAAACCTAATCTATAGCTCATTAATATCATAAAAAGTTTTTTATTTTTGCAATTTATAATTTTTCGATAAGTATAATTTTTGGCTATTTTTCAATTTTTTACTTATCTTATTATTAACATTTTTCATTGACTAAATTTTATAACTAATCACTATTTTATAGTTTTATTTTTCAGCTTTTTAAATATTCTATAAATTTTACACACTACTACTTTTATTTTCAAAACGAAAATGTTCAATTATACTACAGAAATTAACTCTAGTGTTTACAATTAATTTACTACCTTGTTTTTACCCTCGAAATGAACAAATAACATTTTCACAATCACGATTTTTCCCACCTAAAAGGGAAATCAGCCGTGATGATTGAAATTGCATTAAAAAAATGATAACGATTGTTCGAGGTAGAAAAAATATAATTGGATTACGTTGCGTTCAATTCAACCCTTAATTACTTCCACCATCCCGATTGCGGCCATGCATGAAAATTCCCGGCCGTTTTTTGCGTTCAAATATTCAGAAAATTCTACATTCGATATTATATGCGGTTCGTAATCGGTATATTTACGGCACATTTAAGTTTAAATCGTTTTTTTTTTTCTTGTGAAAACTAAAAATAAGAATTTTAAGTCACACGAAGCAGAAAGAATTTATAATATTGCATAGATAAGATTCTATCAAAATATTACACTAATTTAGCAAATCTTTATAGATCTAGGTTGGGTATATTAAAAATTACAAATTTATCAATTCTTAGTTAACTTTAATTTAATTAAAGGATATACTGTAATGTGTAAGTAATAAAATATTTATATTTAATTCAACCTTGGTGCTATGACGGATTTACTTACCCTCTCTGTCTAATTTTTGGAAATTTTGATATTTTTCGTCAGATTGCTGTTGATTTGTATTGTTATTTTTTAAATTTATTTTTGTTTTAACTGACAGGTAGTTTCAAAATTTATAATTATGAGAAAATATCATTCTTCCAAATCTTCACTTAGTTTCGTCTCATATTTAATGAGAGAAAAATATGTAATTGAATCTAAAACGATATCTTCATTTAAAAAGAAATTAGTAATGGAAATAGTTATTTATGTAACTTGGGTGTAAAATTGCTCTTTATTGCTCGAGCATCAGCCGAAGGCGAGGACAACAATGATGCGAGGGCAATTAAGAATTTTACACCCGAGTTGCATACAGTTTTATGAATGACCTAACTTTCAGTCAATAGCACTGATTGATTCTTTGCAATCTTAGGACATTTTATTGCGAATGTGAAATACACGTGACTAGAAGTTGGACTTACGAGAGATGCAGACTATTGTTTTTCTTTTTACGATTATGACAGAATTTGACAAGACGCGCATCCAACTCCGCTTTCGTACTTATTGTTGCTGGGCAACAAATAAATATTACTTTATTCCCTAGGGATATAAACTGCCATTTTATTCCCTGTTGTTAAGGATTAAAGCGTCACATTATATATCGGTCATGCATAAATTATATTAATATTATAATATGTATTTTCAAAAATAAAATTAACTTGCTTAACAAGTCTAATTTTGTGAATAGAAAATGTTTCATCATACGAGTACATAGTTTTGCATATAGATATTTTTGCACAAATTAAAATTGAATTCCCAAATCAAGAATTTATTTTTACTTTAATTATCATTTTAATAAACGTAAAAGTGGATTAGATTAAAATATGAATAAATCAAAAACGATTCTATAAATATTCAACGCGAATAAAATTTTTAAACCACACAACAAATAAACTCTAATAAAAAATTTAAAAACAAAATTCCGTCGGATGTCATATCATTTGTTATTTCCTGTTTTATTATTTTATTCAGTACCAACACCGTAACTTTTTAATTACTTTATAAATAACCAAAATGTATCACACCATTTATAATATAATAAAAAATAAATAAAATTTTGTAAATCCCTAATTAAATCGAAGCTATAATTCTGTGCACATTTTCGGCTTATCTTAATTGGTGATGTCGTGCGAGGAATAAATTTTAAAAACAGTTCGGTCAAAACTGATTCCCATTAGTCCTGCTAATAAAATGTTGTAGTTGAAACAATTATGACGGGGGACCGCGGTTGACATACCTTAATTACAAGTTCCTGGTGACGCATTTATTGCTTACTAGGTATATAAAAAAAAACTTTGAACAGAAAAGAAAACCCAATTAGAAATGAATACACGATATTTTTGAATAAAAGTGAAGGCGAACATCTATCTGCCGTCACGCACTAAATTTTCCATGAAACTCATGCGGTCTATAAAAAAAGATTAAAAAATTAAAAAATAAGTTTAATTTAAAAAAATAAAATGAAAGTATGTTACATTTAACCTCGAATGCTAATAATTTTTATCAATTCGAGAAATTAATCGTAAAAGTCAAAAAATCGAAAATTTTTAACAATTTTTTCTTTGTAAAGTTTATCTATTTGACGAAGCGCCAAAAAGCAAACACTTTTAATAATGTACCGAGCGCGAGGTCCGGAAGGTTTTGGATAGCAATATTCCAGTGGCATTCCAGAATGTTCTGGGAGCACTGGTCTTCCTATTAGAAGAGAGTGCGCATATTAAGAGGAAATGTTCGTTATATATACTTATTCGGTCATAAATAAATTGTTAATCGTTTTGTTTTAAAACTTTACAAGGTAACTTGATGGTGTATTTAGGAATGATAAAGATGGAATTATTATTGGAAACATAAAAGGATCTTGCCAAGGTATTCTACATCACTGATAGGTTCTGGAACGACAATGGAAGAATTTCCAGAAAATTTTGGAACTTCGGCAAATAAATCAATGCATTGTTCTGGAAATTTGGGGAAGGGCTTAGTTAGTAAACCGATTGAGGCTTCTGCAACAGTTCGATAAGAAGGTTCCTGTGGATTCTAGATTGAAAGAATGTTCTGAATTATTAGAAATCGCTTCGGGGGATAAAGCTGGAATTATAGAATGGTCTGGATCATTGGAGGACCAAGTAGTGAAAGTTTCTACAGGTTCAGAGATAACATGGACCAATTCTTGCATACGACTGGAAATGATTACACGAGAATTGAATGATTTAAAATGAACATTTGCAATGACTGTTTGTTTTGCGCGATGTAGATACTTTGGGATCCGGACAATTCGGTTTTCTACTGTTGTACTGCTGAAAATTTTGAGAAACGAGTTGTGCTCACCTTATGAAGATTTGTCCTGGGAAAAAAGTTTCACGTTGTGAAATTGTCTAAAGATACTTTACACAAGAGCTTCTCTACCTATCGCATTTGAAAATGTAAATTAATTGTTCTGGGGCGAAACAATCTGAAGAAAGGAGCAGTGTGATAAACACTAGAAGGTTCTGAATAGGTCCAATGGTGTTCCAGAGTATTCTAGGCGCGTATTCTAGGTTGGAATATTCCAGGGGCGTTCCAGAATATTTGGAGCGAACTGATCTTGCTATAAAAAGGTAGTGCTAAGGATCAATTGTAAGCGAGTTCAAGTTTAGTAGAATATTAGTTATAAATTCTTGCTCTATCAGAAATAAAATATTCATCATTGTGTTTTAAGTAGTTGAAATAAATAGCTTTGTGTTTAATTTTACGTAACACATGTAGCAATAATAAAATTTTCGTTAATAATTTAAATCAAAGTAATAGAAAATTTGCGATTTTTAATTTTTTATAGTCAAATTGCAAATTTCCTTGAGATAGTCTCTAATTTCTCCGCCCCTTCTTTACATACAAATTTAATTTGTGTTTGTAATTCGACACGTAACACTCCAGACTACTAAATTAGTGATACCTTAAGATCAATTGATTACAACTTGGCTCTACTCCTTCAATACACACACTTTTTGTAATTAGTTAACATAATTAATATTGGATGTGATCGTTAGACCGTGAACCTCCCCTAAGGGTATGCGATAAAAATAAACCCATTTAAAGAGGGTTGAAAGTGTCTTAACCAGGTAGAATCCTTCATTGATCGATTAAAATGTTATATTCATTAATGCGCGAAGGAGAGACACAGAAACTGCCCAAACATGTCGGATCGCATTATGTATCGCAGCTTTTAATCTCCTCATTAAAACTTTTTTTTGGTGTCAGATTTCTTATAGCTGTATCAAATTTAATACTTATTTTATTGGTGTGGATGAAAAAGGTTTGATAAATGGGGAATTATTTTGATATAAAAAAAAAAACACAGAAATCAATATGGGGTGGGGGAGTTTATATTTAATTTTGACGTAGGTGATTAAGGAAATCAATTTTTTCGTTTTCGTCGTCTAGACCAACAAATTGGATTTGTTATTTTTAAATGGTTTCATGTTTCAATTTTTAAAAATATTTTGGTTTCTAAATGAATATTCAATTTTTTATTGCTGAAAAATGATATCAATGAGTAATATTAGCAGTGAATTTTTTTTTTCATTTCTAGTGCAACCCGAGAATCCATATGAAAAATACTGATTATTATTATTTTTTTTTTAATCGTAGCTCGAAACCTAGCAGCTCTGAAAAGTCTAATTGGGCTCTTAATATGCTGTTATTTTCGGCCAACTTAGTGCAATTTTAATTGCAAATGGTAAATTATAACTGTTATTTATTATTAATTGGAAAGTAGCATATCTATGTAACATTGTAATAGAAAAAAATCGCATTATAATAAAACAGAATTTAAGAAAAATGTAATCATAATAATAAAATTTGGTTTTTAAATTGTTTTGTTGTTGGCACAGCTTAACGATACTTAGTTTTTGCAATAGAATCGTGAAGAAGTTCTTAAAAGTTTTCCGTATTATTTATAAATCGACGAGCGCGCATTTATTACACCTAAGTGTGCCTAGCACATTTTTATGATGGAAGATTATATTGTACCCATCAATTTTTTTTAACACGAGCATCCGATGAAATATGAAAAATAAAGAGCTAGGCATAAATTTCCCGTACGTCAAATATTTATTAACAAGCTTCCAAAAATTTCTCTTTCCATCGATAAAATCAAATGATCGTACAAATTGCCTCTGTAGGTAATAACGATGCGTCGTGTGTGGTAGTTACTACATCACAAATTCAATTAGGTACGGGTGAATAAATGTATGATCGTATTAAATTTTGGTTGCGGGATGAATTTCTCATGCAAAAAAATCATAAAACCGCGGAAATCTGTTGCGGCGAACTATGCATGAACTATGTAAGATATTACTTTTGTATGTTACCTACAGATATGCCTTTGTATGCCATTGCATCCTGTAGGGTGTAAGAGAACATTCCGGGCCAATGGACCGGAAGAATGCAAGAAATCATGCACCCAAGCGCACACTTGCCAATTTCTTTTATTTTTTACCCAAGCCGAATTTTGTATTGACATAATCCGAGGGGCGAAATAAAAACAAGTAAATTTAGCAATTCGACAAAGCTCATAAAGTCGGTTTTTTGTTATTATATATATAATTAAATAAACTTGTTTCATTAGCAAAATTATATTCGTACACATTTATACAACTTTTGTAAAACATGTTAAAAAAAAGAGCATGTCAAACTGATTTAGATATTTAATTTATGTTTTTTATTGTTTTTTTTTTAACAATTTCAAAATAGCAATAAATTACTATTTGTGACAGTGATTCCCAATATGCATAAAATTGGTACAAGAACTAAATATTAAAAATGGTTGATTTAATTGCAATTTTTATCACAAGATTCTGTTTATGAACCTAAACTAAACAAACATAACCAGAACTAAACTGAGAGCATTGGCAAAACAAAGTTACAATTTTTCCTACAATTACATGACAGATTATATTAATAGCAAAATTTCTAAGGACCTTGTGAGTAATTGGAAGTAAGCAGCTCAGCTTCTCTTGCGATTATGGTAACTTAACGCAAATAATTAATAAAAATAATTAAAAATAGCTAATTTTCTGTAGCCTTAGTCGGAAATTACTGATTTTGGCATTTCTTTTGACGAAATGTCTTGGAAATCATATCTGTCAAAATTTACAACATTATTTTTTTTGATTTGGAATTGTTTTGGGGCAAGGAACAGAAATTTTTGAAAGAGAATGTTTTTCAGCCCACCCAAATATACATAGGTACTTATATTATGATGATCAACTAAATTTTTGATTTTACTAGAGATTAAATGAAACTAATAAAGAAAATCTAAAGTTTCTATAATGAGTTAAAATATTTTAAAGCGATTCTTGGGAGTTTGAAAATCACTTTCAATCTGGTACCAAAGCACCTCATTAATCTGCAAAAACTTTCCAATTTAAAAATTTAATAGCCGATCGGAATATTAATCGGAAATTTAGCGCCGGGCCGCCCGGCAATTAACCACAATTTTTTACCACCCTCCCTCCAAAAAAATATCGAACTCGCCTTCGGGTTTTAATTAGTTTCGATTAAAAAAAGCCTTCAGACAACTTAAAAAACTTTATCTTACACAACCCTATTAAATATTAACTTTCCTCTATTGATTTAACAACTAAATCTCTATTTATGTGTTTCGTATATTAGCGAAATTGCATTTACGATTGTATGCGTACTGAACAATTACACTGTGCGTGATTTACTATCCATTGAATCGTTTTAGTCCACCCTCTTGATTCCCTATTTTCGTTGGATTACTGCGTTGAGATACTGAAAGTCATCACGAACAACGCTCATTACTCTGCCGCATTGTTCGCCAAGAAACTGACACATTCCGTCTCGGAATGCCAATAACTACAGCAAATCCGAAATTGCCGTTGCAACAAAGTCAAGCTCGCACATTTGTTACTGCTACAAATAAAATGCAGCAGAGCAACAGTTAATTAATTGAAAATGTTGCAACTATCTTGATTATTGCTCCAGTTTTGGGGAGAACTTATCGTGAAATCTTTAATTAAATGTTTGTTTGGAAGAGAATGTTGTACATTTGGTTTTATGGATTTTAAGGAAAATTACAAATATTACTACTATTTCCTTTCTAATTTAATTCACGACAATTATAATACAAATATAATGCCGGCCGTAAAGATAATATTATCAAATGAATGATTTCAAGCACAGACTAGGTTTTATTTCTAAAACTTTTTAGTAAATAAAAATTTTATGTATTTAAATTTTATAAACATATCTAAAATAAAACAAAAAATCCTCGTAAATTCACTTGCAGATGAAATTTACAATTTTCCCAACATTTCTCTTTATAGTTTATAAGGAAAAACCTTCATAATTTGATAGCAACATCGCTTGGTAGAAATTTTACTGAAATCTCTTTAATCTGACATACTTTTTAAGATAAAAGATACTAATTGTTTCAAGCTTACTCAGGCGTAAACATATTCAAAAAGCAATAAAATAAAGTTTATAAAACCAACTACGTGTATATTGTTAGTTCAGAGGTAAACTAAGTCTCGTGTCATCTTAGAATTATTTCGTTTCAAAAAGAATTAATTACGATGGATTAATAGATAAGTAATTGCATTGAAGGTTTTGATACCAATCAATCAGGTGTACTATACTATCTCTCATCAATGACAGTTAAGAAGAAATTTTCTGTTTCATAGATTTAAGTTCACCTTTAGTAATAGTTCGTCCTCAGATTTTTTCGATGTAGTTTATGCGTGTAAAAAAAGTTATGGCTTAAACGGCGGAAGAAAATATATGTAGTGACAAAATTATAACATGAAAGTTTGTGGAGCACATGAACGCATTTTTTTAATATGTCATAAATTTTTAACTAAATTTTGATAAGAGAAATTGTGAACAAATTCCAGATTTTAATTTGGATAACATTTAGGCTTTAATTAAATATTTTTATGAAAGCTATTTTGATATTTAAATGTTTTCTAAGAAATATGTTTGTGTTTTATTTTGCATCTTTAAAAGTGAAAACATGTAGTGTGCGGTTAATGGTAGAATATGAATATAATTTTCAGTGCCCTAATATCCTGATCTTAATTATCCTCTTAAGCTGTAACAATGTTTTCATAGTGTTTGTTATGTACCATAATAGAGCATGAAATAAACGTCTTGGTGATGTTGTTCTTAACGGCCGGCGCCGTATCCGTCTAGATGTACTTAGGTCCGTTTTTGTGGGCTAATTAAATTTTAACAGTGGAATCAAACCGCCGTCCAACTAGGAGGCATTAAACGCGCAGGGTATTATGATGATATAAAAACGTCCGATTCGAATAATATTAAATAAATAATCAAGAGGCAACGGTTATAAAACTGTCCTCTCTAAATAGATCAAGTAAACCTTTTAATAGCTGTCGATTAGAACCTTCTACCCTTTCTAAAGCGCGTTTTGCATTTGAAACCTGCAGGCACGCGCTGAAGATGACTCAATACATAGTTAAATAGAAAGCCGATAAAAAATCCGTAATTAAATAATTTCGTTTACTTTTTTGTCTGTAAACGTTGGTTCAGCTATACTATATTGACCCAACTTGGAGTTTTCGTTTCCTCTTACAATGAAACCATTTTAGTGCACTCCATCTATCTTAATGTTCGTTGTTTTATCGATGCAACCATTTAAGAATTTACATTTTATTAATTTCCCCTTATCGGCGTGGAATTATGTCGGACCTGTTGTTGGACATTCCATCCTAAATGTATCAATTAGTCATTTGATGGTGATTCAATGTGATTGAAGCATTTTCCAAAATGATTCATGTGAGAGAATGTTAAGGGGCCTGCAGTACCACTCCAAACAATAATAAAAATATTGTTTGACTCCTTTTAACATGTTGAAATATTTAAGTTGAAAACGTGACCGGTTTGTTTGTGTATTATTTTATATTTGCTCCTTTGCATAATTTTAAAAATAATTCTATTGTTGAAGAATTGGTTTTCGAAAACGTTTCGCGAATTTGATTGACGTTAAAGATGATTAAACATTTCAGATGCTGTAAATGGTGCATTGGAGTTATTCGGGAGTATTTTAGTGTTGTTGTTTGAGTGACGGCTTGTTGACATTTCGGGCCTCACAATTTCATTTAAATTGATATTTCATTGTCATCAATTAAGATAGTTTGAATGCCACAATAAGAATAAGGCAGCATTTACAATTATTAAGAGTGATTTTATTGAATCAAGACAATTATTGTTTATTTGTTATTGACCCACAAGAGGATTATTAAAAAAATTTATTCTATAAATATTTTTGGTAATTATTTAAACGAATTCTTGATATTTTTTTTTTACTTTGTTTTTACAGCCTTAACTCATCTGCAAATTTATCAGCTTACAATATATAAATTAAAATTGATATACCACTTTATTTAAAATATTCGTTACCGGTTTCGGCCTAGCCTAGGCCATTTTCATACGATGTGTATATCGATGACTCATATGTATTTCAAATAAAGTGGTATTCTATAGAATATGCATGTCTATTAATTGGAACCAATAGGGCCTAAATATAAAAAAAACTTAATTTGTTTATGTGTGGGAGACAAAGATAGTTGGATACGTCTATGAAAGAGAGGCAGACATTTTCAATATTTGTGAGTCATCCTATCAAGTTACGTTCAATTTGTGAAAATTTAATCATTTCATTACTTTCCCTTCATATTTTAGAACTTTTTAGGTTAGCTACACATTTTAAGCAATAAGGCATCATTTCATAACTCTATAATGGATTTTTTAACCGACAGAGGCATGCAACAGTGATTTTAATAATTTTCTTGTTCGAAAACTGTAAAAAAAAAATAGAAATAAATTATTTTACAAAAAAATACCCTGAAACTTGTGCAAATATTATTTTTAAAAATGCAAAAAATGAAATAAAATAAAAATACAAGTTTATCATCTGGAGAAATCTATTTCTCCTTTTTAGTTATCTCTTCTATCTGATGCTTAGGTTAGGTTTTTAAATTTATTACTTCTATAATAAAAAAATATTATCTTCACCTTCATCAACACCCACTCTACAGATTAGCTATAACTCAGAAATAATTCCTTTAGTGTCTTTTGCATATCGTTTGAATAAACTTTTGGGGTAGATTACTTAGGACACTGATTTACGTACTCTAATTATATAGGGTGTGTATTTGTCTTACTCATGCGGTGAACGTAGTAGAAGCAGGATTAAAAGTCTTTGTGAGTTAAAAATTACCTTATCATATTGTAAATAAGTAGATAAAATTTCTTTTGATCTATTTCTTTGTGTCGTGATATCGTATTGAACTAACAAAAATGTACACAAACATTCACGGTGCGTTCTGAATGCTCTAAATTTCCTGGCATTTTAAATTCAAACGTTATTTCTTTTTATAATATAATTAAAATAACTTTTTCGAGATAAATCACGCTTACCGTAGCTAATAGGAGTCGGAATGAATGTTTGGCATTGCAACAATTTACAAAAGGAATGTACTAGAATAATCGTTTTCAACTCAAATAACTGTAAATCCTTTTCATATTTGTATTGGGGTTAAATTAGGATTCATTCATTAAATTATGTTCATTCAATTATTAACTACTTTAAAATTCATAGCAAATTAAAATCTGAAGAAGGGATTTGTAATAAGAAAAATATACGATTTTTATAGCCTATTTATTGCAAGTGCATGACTATTTTGTGGTTAAATTACTCACAGTCATAAGTTCATTACATAATCTTAGATTAAAATCCTACTTAATCGTATAAAGTGTCAACGGAAATCTCCTAATCACATCTCTCTAGTCATCCATTATTTAATTACCGCATCTGATACATAAAATGTGGTCAAGAGCGTTTCCTCTTGCAATTCTAAAATTGGACCCAATAAAAAATTATCCTTTTGATTTATACTTGACCGGAATCTTGAAACGGTTCTTCAAGTGATATTTATGTCAATGAGGACGAATCAGGTTGAAGATTGGATGATTCATATCATTATTGTTTTTTTAATGTTCAATTAAATTAAAGGATTTTATATCCTCATTAATCAAAATTTTACTTCCCACCAATTTTATGGTTAATAAAATCCGTCCGCTTTATTCGTTTGTTTAAACCGAACGCGACAAAACAAATTTTTCTATCACAAGTGTACACGCAATTTGTTTTGTCGGTCTGTTACTTATAAACATTATTGTTTTAATCTTGTGTATCCTGATTGCCTCATTATTGCTTTTATAAACATTTTATTGAAAATATTAAATTACTGCAGCTGTTCTACATCTATTATGAATTAATGTTATCTAAAAATTAATAATTTGAAGTAGAAAATAAGAGTGTTAAATAATCAGATATTTTCAAGAAATTTAGCCAGATTATCCACTTGTGGATTCAAACTAATTCTGAAAGTTAAATCAGGCATTTTCTAGTTATATATTACGTTAAATAAACAAAATAAATAAATAAGAAGTCATTATGTTTTATGATTAATGTTGACAGATATGTATTCTGCTAAATTAATAAGTGATCGCTCATCTTCATTCATGAATTCTTAATAAGTTTTTGTAACACGAAATCTTTAAATTTTGCCCACCTTGAAAACAAATAACATGATAGATAACTAAGTATGTTCAACTGTTGAAAATTATATCAAAGTTCTTTCCAGTTTTTATTGAAGAAGATCTAAAAATAAATACGAAACGGAAAATACCCTTACAAATTCTACACTACACTTTCTTTAAAAATGCATCAACTTCAGAGAGATGACATTCTCGATTGAAATAACAATTGTACAAATTAAAAATTTATTTTACGTCCGAAGTAAAGACATGTAGTCAGATATAAAATTTATCGGGCTAACATTTGTAACTCAATAACATTATAAATACAACAATTGCTGATCTTTTTATAATTTAAATCTAATTGGTTATTCCATTAATATTTGAGTCGTCTGTATAACCAATTTGTCAAATTTAAGAAATAATTCTCTGAATTGAACAATATATTTACTATTAGTGTTTTTATCATCCTCACAAAAACTTTCAACTGATGAATACATAAATAATACAACAAAATTTCTTGTAGAAAATATTATTTATATATTTGTTTATGCATGTATTTATTTAAATAACTATCCTATTTTGTACGTAATCAAAGATATACTTTAAATTGTATTAATGTGAAAGACAAAATATTATGAAGTTGTTTACAACAGCAGCTGGAACCTTAATTCTCCAATTAATTATCTCCGAACATTTAAAATTTCTCAATTCCACATATTTACTATATAGATTATTACTTTGTTTCTCATCAACGGAAGGAAAATTAAGGCGTTTTAAAGTATTAAGGTCGTTATTAAAACGAGGCAATATTTCTGAAATTTCATCAGAAATTTACAGCCGGCCTTTAATTAAAGACCACGAAAACACTAGGCGGTTCTAAATTATAAAATATACAGAAAAATAAATATATAACTAGTTTGACGTTGTGTACTACCCTCTTAATTTCTCCACATTCCTGTAAATATTAAAATTATGTCTTAATTAATAGTAGAAATTTTTAAACATAAAATACTTTATATATACATAGAATATATGAAATGGATGAATTTAATATAAAATCCGGAAGAGTAGATGAAAAAAGAAAGCAATGAAAGAGAGTTGAAAAGCGATAAAGTCAATAAACATATCGAATAGAATGTAATATCGAAATATCTACAATTAAATATTTAACATTGCAATGCAATATCAAAACATAAAAATTAAAAATTTTTATTTAAAAAAATCTAACCATCCACCCAATTTTCTAAATAAATGTGCCAAGAAATAATAATTAAAAATTCGAAGGCATCCAACTACTGCAAAATTTGAGTCACCAACTATCGATAAATAAAGAATAAAGATATTCAGAAATTTCTACTTTGATTGGTTCAATAAGTGTGATCGTTGAAAAACCATTTTCTCAACACAATTTTGTTGGTGAAATAATTATTGATTTCATTTAAGATAAAGTTTTATTATTTTATATAAAAATTTCAAATAAAAATTTTGCAAGAATCCATAAGAAATATTTTTTATATTATTGTGCTTTATTAAAGTCAAAAGTTGTTTTGAAACAAAATATTGTTTTGCTGAAAATAATAGAAATATAATGAAAGAACACTAGATGAAATTGATAGTATTGGTGGAACTTAAACTTTTTAAATTATTTCAAAAATTTTCATAAATTTTCTTAAATAATACAAAAACATTAATAATAAGAGGAGAATTAGGTATATGTCCATAAATCTTATTCACACTATGTCCTAAAAGGATTATCAAGATTTCAAAACCTTGTTTGGATTTTGCCCATAATAAGTTTTATTTACGCCTTTTAAAATCTCTTTGCATATACTTCCACCCGTTACAAATCTCTTTGCTTGGCCGACAAATCTGCAATACATCTGATAAATTATCTTGATTCTGTTATTCTAAATTCCATCTGCTATTAATTTGAACTAAATTTCCTTCCTTATAAAATTATTACACACAATTTCAAATAGGTTTTTACACCACAAAATTAATTATTTAAATAATATAATAAAATAAAATGTTATACAATCATTAGATCGCTTCATGAAATAAATTAAATATACATTTTGTAGAAGCACTATGCGGTGAGTTATTACATTTGGTATAATGATGCTGTTCATTTTAAAAGCGCACAAATTAAATTTATGTAGGCGAAAATATTACAACGAAAATATTATAACAGCCATCATACCGTAAAACAGAACTTCAGTATGAAGGTGTTGCTGTGTTAAATAGGAATAGTTATCATACCTCACATTTTAACATGAAATGGAAAACAAATATTTACACCAACGGTTCAGGCACGGATGCATACCATTTCATTTATTAAAATGTTTTAACGGAGAGGCATCCAACAAGGAAACATTCCCTGTTCCTATATTAGAAATTGATTTAAAAAAAAAAACGGGATACTTTGAATTAAACTTGCTCGTCACATAGCTCAAATAACGCTTCCGTAAAATTAAAATATTATTTACTAGAAGGAAAATTTCAAAGTAAATATCAACAGCTTTCCCTAACTCATCCACCTTCAAACAAATATATGTCGCAAAATTTGACTGAACTATGCAAACGAAGAAATATTCTACCAAAATATTTCGTTTATACTTCATTAAAGAAATACACAATCTCCCTTTATTGTATAATGGAATTACATTTTTCCTGACAATTATTTATTGTTTATTAATTTTAAATGATTCATTTTCACCGAACAAATTTGTTCAGTGTCTTTTGTTCTGTGTGTCTGTAGCTTTTTTGTGTTTATGAATTTTAAAATTCTGACTGATGTACCTCTTCAGGAACATCTATAAAATAGTGTCTAATATGTGACATTTTTCTTTTTAGTTTTGCGCCATTAATTTCTGTTTTGTCAAAAATAATGAAGATGAAATTTTTCAATGCAGGTTATGTTATCTGTCTTCTACTTAATAGCATGGTAAGTTCCTTTTTGGCAATGCTCTTAAGCATTCTCAAATGGCTATGATTCGCTTTTTTATAATTTTTTTTAATTTATCATTTAGATTTGTTCGGTCTATGCCAATGCTAGAAGGGCATTCTCGACTGGTTTATAATAAATTTTAAAAAATGAGATGTGTATAATATAAATTATGCCCCTGTGGTCAAAGCCCTGTTTCTTTCTAAGAATTGCACAGTTTTATAAATTTCCATGAGAATGGATCGGATTATATAGAATGCAGCTGCTGGAACATAAAAATTCTTTCTGGTTTGATATATTGACATGTTGACATTAATTTCATGGCTTTGTTTAAAAGTGAGAATAATGACCGGGCATAAATTATGTATTTACATCAATTACATAAATACGGTTTCAATAAGACATCAGGTATTAAACAATGAACTAGTATAGTAGCATTTTATAATCCACATATATTGTTATTACTTAATTATTATTAATTTCATTCACATCATGTTTATCGAGATTACTAATACAGTGGGGTATTTTTGGTTAATAATCAAAATTAAACATTTTATATACAAGGTTTGTTCAAATGAAATTTATCTTTGGCCAAATTATCTTTGAAAATACTCAACGTTTCGTAACACTAATTGTGTTTGTCACTGTCACACTGATTCTATAAATGGCATAGAATCTCCCTGCCTTACTAGTTCGTCAGCTTCTTCATTCCTTCAACATCAGAGTGACCTGACGTCCAGACCTTGTTCTGTTTGGCCAGATCATTGAGTATGCCAAAACAATTCATTACCAGTTTAGATTAAGTATTTTGGCTTTGAAAAGTCTTTAAATCCGTCTGGTTATCGGACGTAATATGTGTGGTGGATTAACCTGGTTATCGTAACCGGTAGTAAAGACCAAAAATAAAATTTAAAGTAAATAAAATCATTTTCTTTGGTCAAAATCATTATATGCTTTTGCATTTTGTGAATGAAATTGCAATATAAATAAAATATTTTATAATAATGTATTTATTCCAAATTTCATATTTAGCAAAACAAACATTTATATATCATCTCCCATTTGTTTGCATATTTTTATATCTCTAATTATGTCAAGCAGTTGGATACAGCTTTCATAATAAACTCTAAATACCTAAATTTAATAAAATTTATTTAATAAAGTGTTGACTATTAAAGAATTCATTACACAAATAATGAAAATAATAAAATTTGAAGCAATAATTACGTGAATCTCTATCATCCAAGCAAATTACAAGGAAAGGTAAATAAAGATTACTCGCATCTAACAAACTAATTAAAAATCCATAGCTTTTAATGAATAAATAATGTTTCCTCTGTTTATCCTCGCATCCAACTCCCGCAAATAACACCCGGTAATTAAATGCATGCATAATAAATAGTTCAGAAATAAAATCGGCACAAGAAGGGATTTCCAACTACTTTTCTCTAATAATAAAATAAGTTAGTATGTAAACTTTCATAATTATTTACCTATCTTTGGATACATAGTGAAATGAAGTACACAAAATGTTGTCGCTTCATAATTCTAAACACTTTAATCTTTTTAGAAACTTATGATATAGAACAAACAAAATTGTATGAAGTTACGAATTTTGTTCAAAACTTATTATGTTAAACCAATAAATATTGAAGAATTATTAATATAATATAAGTAATAAAGACATTATAATAAAAGTCCGGGCACAATTCCCTCTGTGATGAATAAAAAATAAGCCACGATATGAAAAGATATGTGTTTTCTTTGTCATTGTTGCTCATTTGCATATATATTTTCAGGCTATATTTCAACCGGATAATTAAAAATTCTGAAACTTTGTGATAATGATTGATATATGAGCATCATGCATGTGAAAAGCTGGAAAGTAATGGATCTAATGAGACGATTGCAAAAAAAAACCTTTAAAGCAATCATCTAACACTATGAATTACTTGCATCTTAATATATTTATTTTTTGATAATATCTTTAATGCAATATATTAATTAAATATTTAAAATAAATATTTGTTTAATATAAGTCGTTAATTTAATTTATAGGTAGGACTTGTGTAAAAATGTGTAACAAATTTAATTTAATTAACAAATCGAATAATAAGTATTTTAATCAATTAAATTTATTTGATAAATAGGACAGAATTATGTTGTCGTTTTTCTCCGGAAAGAAAATTGTCTTTTAAAGGTGACAAAGAAAGCTTTAGAAATTCAGTCGCCAGTAAAAGCCCCGGCTCCACCGTTACAATTAAGCAATTTCACGCCACTTTCACTTAACGTTTCCAATTAAAAAAAGGCGAGAGATGAGAGTTTCCCAAGTAAATAGCAAACTTCCGCATAAGTTTAAATTATGAAACAGTTTTCATTTTTCAATGTAAATCAACAGAGGCTAGGATAATTAAGAACTTGTTAAAGTTAGTCGGATAACGAATTGAAAATTTTTGTTTTGCTTCGAATTAATTCTAGTTGACACTTCAAAAATCAGCAAATTTCCACTTCGATAATTATTCCAATAACTTTCACAAAGTTATTTAATAAAAAAGAAACAAAATCTTCAATTTCAATAATTTAAAATCTCATTAATTTTTTTTTTTTACTAAAGTATTCTCATTAAATTCTTAATAAAATTATTTCGTAATTTCTAATTATAATAACGTTATCGTATTATTTAATTTAAGTAAATAATGATTAATGAAACGTTCATTTCAACAAATCTATTATAAACTGTTAATATTTGCATAATTTGATTAATACAATTTGGATGTGAACTGAACACGTTTTTAGCATTATTTGCTTATCATTGAGAGTACATCACATTTGAAAATGGAAACTATTAGTTTAAAATTTTTTTCTAGGCTTTCAAACAGTTATAAAGTATTCTGATGTAATAATAAATCTATTGATTTTATTATATTTAAAGTTTCCACGCGCAATTCTTCTTTAGAGTTATTGCCAGTTAAAGATTTTTTATGTTAAACATAATTATATTGAAGAGAAATCATTGAAATCCGATAGGTGGAATCGATGTCGAGGATTTAAACTTTCAAGATTTCATTTCCTTATCTCATTTTTACATGGATTAAATATTAAAGGAAAGATTGGCAGTGGAGGTGGGGCTGATTCAGCTGTAATCGGAATTTATGCAAATGATAAAATTGTACTGGCGATTTAAAAGTTTGAGATGAGAAAAAGCTGAGAAGAATCAGGCAAGGCATTAATTCAAATCGCTGTCGACGAAATTGTAAAACACCTCTAATACCATTACGGATCCGTGGATACTTCCTACGGTTTTTCCTTCAACTTTTCCAGGCGCCAATTTAAATATTGAACCGTGCATATTTAAGATAATAGAGATCTCTTCTCGAACACTCTTAAAATATTAAACCAATTTTCTAAATATTCTTCTTTATATATTATGTGGGATTATAATTCCCCCCCCCCCCCTCCTTCATCTGTTATAAATTAATTATTATTTTCACTGAGCACCCAATGCAATTAATCTCGTTTATTAATTACGCCCGCTGCCAAGATAAATTACTTTAACCTGATGTGTTTATTATTTTGTATTATTAATTAAGAGGCATTTGCGTGCAATTAGTCGCACTGAAAGTGCCCCCGCAATTATAGGGATTCCTATTAAGGGCACGGTATGTTTCTGGTGGAGATGTGATTTATAAAATTGCTTTTTCGTGACTTACTAATCCATCTGCAAATACTTAATGGTTTCAGTTTCACCATTAGTATATTCTTTCCTAATATTTTAAGTCCATAAAAGAAAATTTGTTAATCATGCCACTGTAAAAAAAAATTATATATGCAGCTTCTCAACTAAGTGCTGCATTTTGGATGCACAGAAGAAAATCTATGTAAAAAAGTGGTCAGTAAAGTCCTTTCTTGGTTTTTCGTTCAAGTCTCACGTTTTTCTTCTGCATCGTCTTATTAAAACGAATTTTTCAATGGATTTTTTTCTCAGAGTTCGGTTTAATATTTAGTACAGTTATAGCTTTACCTCAAGAGCCAACAAATGGTGCACAGATCTCAAAATCGAAAAAAAATGACTATCATCATTTTTGCTCTGGATCCTTCATATGTTTTAATGGATCCCAAGAACATGAATGTTTTGATCAATTTGCTTTATCTTCGTCGCCTATATGTCATGCACATCCCAATTTATCTCTGAATGTTTCTATGACTTCTTTATTTGTTGTTTGTCCTGTAATTTCTTGTTTTGCATTTCAATCTCTCAACTTATTTGTAGTATACTAATATCTATTGTAGTTGATTTGTTCTTTGTCAGAAATATGAATTAGCACATATTATCGTGAATTGCTTATATAACTTGGAATATAATCAGAGGAAAGTGAAAGGAGAAAATATTGGTGCACATCAATTTTAATATAAAATGCTTTATTACGATTTCCCTGTACATTGTGCTATTATTTACTATACGGAAAATATGTTTTATATTAGCATAAATCATTTGAAAAGATTTCGATTCCCTTTTTATCTGATAATTCTAAAATATAATTCTTGAATTGTGACATTTAATGATTTTCATTGGAATATTATTATAGCAAAAAGAAAAATCTATTTCGATTAAAAATTTTATCTAAGATATAATAATTGTTATTTGCAAAAGAGATTTTAATTTAAAGTAATATTATAGTATAATTAATGTGTGCCATGTTTTCTTCATATACACGAAATCCGATCTTTAATAATGACATGGAAAGTTTCGATATTATTAATTATATCATGATTAAAAATTTGAATTTATTTCCTAAATATAGTTATATTAATTGAAATATCATTTCGTGTGAAAGCATAGAATTTTATTTCATTTATAAAAAATATAAATATAAATCCCGGATTTACTTCGTTATCAAGATGATCCAGCACATGTCGTGCATCGTTTGAATGATGATTGCATGATTGAAACTAAAATATGTTCTAAAAATCTGTATAAAAAGCTTTCTCCCAATAAAGCTCCGAATTGATTTATGACCCAAAAAATAAATAAAATATAATCGAATGCAAATTGATGAATGACAAAAAAAAAGGAAAGATTTCAACTTAAAGTTAAAATATAGAAAAAAAGTTATTGTCGAAAGGGTAAAAAATGTGTTGAAAGCTTTTCAGGGTGGATTATAAGGATCAACTTTTGTTGCGGGTTTGTAATCTATTATCGAAGTGGAGTACTTTTTTTAGTTGATAGACTTTTATTTAGATGGGTAATGTTAATATTTGTCGTTAAATAAACAATAAAGGGTTGTTTAAAATGTGGTAATAATTGAAACAGTTTACATGTAAATGTAGCAGTTTGAAATATGAACGTGTAAATGAGGTGTAATTTAATTTGGTGGTTTTTTCACCTGTTACAATGAATGGATAAATTGAACTAGTTTAAACAAAATAATTACAACGCCGTGCGGTCTTAATTAAACTTGATATAATAATCTAAAGGGGTGGCTGTTTTGTCCGTGCCACTGATTCGTAGGGAATTTTAATTACTGATCTGTCATAACCAGAGGCTATTATATTTGATGGTGAGATGCTGCCGAAGTATTAAAGTTGTCTATCGAAATTTTTACATTGAAAATTATGACACCAACAACAAAGAAATGTAATAATTTGGTTCAATCAGAAACATTTACATTTTAATATATTAATTATATAATAAAATTATTGGAGAAACTTTCACAAAATGAACTTTTTAATTTCGATATATTTTTAATAAAACAATAAGAAGTTATAACAAGACATTTTTAATTGTCGTGATACGAAATGTTATGATGGCACATGCGCACATGAACAACGGTTATGCTTTCCCTTTATTGACTCCATTTTTTGCGTCATTATATTTTTTAAATTTTCAATATTTTAAGGTAAAAATTAATAACTCCATTTAGGTCAAATAAAAACAATGAGTATTGATTTTTAATAAAGAGATTTTTTTGCTAATTCACCGAGATAAATGTACTTTTGTATCAATATTGTAGCATAAAGTTGAAATGTTTCCGTGAAAGTTTTACTCAGTTTCATTCTAAATTTCACGTTGTTTTATTGCTCTACTAAATTGAATGAACATGAAACATCTTGTACGTAAATAAGAAAAACACGGAAACTAAATTACATATCAACGATCCAAAAATATCTGGTTACTCAAGAATGATTACTTTTTTATTTTTAAGTTTTAATAATGCAATTACAACTAATAATTATTACTATTATTACAAGATTATAATGCTACATCAACTAATTGTGCAGATCACGAAAAATGCGTATAGGTTGCTGAAATCTCAATATAACGAATATTTGCATTATTGTAACTGAATTCCTATAGTTGCAAAATCCCATTATAAGTCAATATTCGGCAAAATCGACATTTATCCAATAATCCATTAGTCAATTAAGACAACAAATAACTCACAATTCAAGAATAGATAAATATTCAACATTCGTCAAATAGCGAATATGTGGCGTCAATATAAAACAAATTAACTCAAAATTGTTACTATTGTTTTTTCATAATATTAATTATTAAAAGTTAAACCAAAAGTTCTTTTTATGATGAAAACCTTTTGTAATAAAATTTTTAATTGAAGAACTTTTTAAAATTACCTCTACCATATTCAGTATTTAACAATTGTTATCGTTAATTTTAATTTGTGATCTGGTACATTTAAAGCTTTTTACAAGTTTTACTCTGCCTCTCTGAAATCGCCTGAATAATCCACATTCTACATCCATATAAAATTCTAATGAATATTCAACCAATTTTTGGAGTTCTCATATCCCTTGTTGTATTCATAAAAATATGTAAATGCAAAACCATACCCAATTCTGCGTACCTATGGAAAAGGGTCCGTTCCGCTATCGTTTATTTTTTCGTCTTGATTGTTGAGGGATTTATTTACTGTAGTAAGAAATCGAATACCCGCACGGAAATCCAATACGCGACACGCAATTTATATATTTTTTCTTTCCTCTTTCATCTCCTCTTTTCTCCATAAACAACTGCAGCTGGACGTTTCTATTTATATATTTTTTTCCTTTTTTTTTTTTGAGGAGGATCCGCGGGTCAAATGTTAAAAGTCGCTGCGACTGGAGGGACGGATCAGATTTCTTATAAATATGGGAGTGCTGATAAGATCGACGCTGTTTGTATATTCCGCGGACATAATGCCGCCGAGATTTTCAGATTGAAAGGAGGATCAAGTTTTTTGCGAAGTTAATATTTTAATTTAAAAAAATGGACAATTAAAGTTTATCATCTTATTTACAAATTGCAACTACATTTTTCATAGTATAATTGTAAAATTAATTTTCTTAAAATCATTAGTGTATAAATAAACTTTTTTCTTCAAAATGTTTCTAAACCTATCAATATTTTATTTGTTTTTTTCACGAATACGTCAACAACTAGGGATGCACTTTTTCTCGTTAACATTTTATCCAAATAAAATGAATTAATACATTTAATTTTCTACAAAATCAGCTGAGGAAGATTATAAAAAGAAACCAATTCATTCTAAATTTGCTCTGATGCTTTGTATTGTGAAAGGGTTAATATATAGATACTTCTAAGGAAGATAATTTAAATTAAAAAATGAAGGAAACGCTTTTTATTTTATTTTCAAATGTTAAAATAAATAGTAATATTTAATATAAAAATAAAATTTTTGTAGTTGAAGTGACATCTGTTGAAATATGTCGTGATCGTCATTTGCTTGTACTCGATGTCCCCTGTGGCGCCAATTTTTTCGCGAGATGTAACAAGCGGTCTTTTTCAGTCCTCCGCGATGCATAAATAATGAGTACGATAATGAAGATTACCATCGCGGCTGGCGCTTCTCGATTATTATTGCGCAATATTTGCATAAAGTTCACATCGGGAGTGCAAGATACACAGTGGGCAAACACGTTCAATTACAACCGAGCCTTTGCGCACGCTTTTGTGCGAATATAGGAGTAAAAGGATAAACTTTATAAATACATGAAAAGAGCTTAAACAACCATCTACTGTAAATGATTTAAAGGAGGTCACTGCAGCACTATGTAGAAGCATGATAAAAATTTCAGTGAATGTGCAGCAACGGAATTCATAAATTTATCAAAACATTTTGTTGCTCTCTTCGCACTTTTTCTTCCATACTGCAGTTAGATAATTTTATGATTTTATGATCTTGTTAGTTTAATTTACATTTCCAAGGCTTACATAATGCACTTTATTTTACTAAGATTTTTACGTTTACAATGCTTGTACCCATTGGATCAATATTATTTGAAGAGTTCTTTTTACCAAACTTTTTTAATTGCAATTGACATTCTATTGGCTCGCTGCCTTTCCTTTCCCAAACAAGTGAATCTGTAGTTTGGAATTAAATTTCTTTTTTCCTAATGTTTTACAACAACCGTTAATTACTTTTCTGATCGACAAAATATCATTAAATTAGAAATAAAAACTAAACTGTTTAATAATGTTGCCAAGAAAAAAAGATTGATTGACTTAATCGTCATAGATTCCTGGAAATGAAGAACAAAACACAAAAGATATAATTTTATGTTAAACGAGAATTTTTGATTGTAGAATTTAACTTCCATTCTAATATTTAGTTTTTTGGCGACAATTCTAAAGTGATTATTATAGTTTATGAATTAGTTTATTCGAAGGCGATCTTTTACATGAAAATCCCCCAGAATCCATTAAATGTGTTTAATGATGATTCGAATTGATTTAAACCCATAAAATCCGGCCAATTTGATTAATGACAATAATTACGTTTAAACAATCGACACAAAACATAATAGCACCATTCCAAAATGCAAATTGGGGATGAGCATCGCTGACCAGCACTGATAAAACCTGAAATGTTTATTTGTTGTGATTCTTTAATTCATCAACTACACCGATAATTCATTTATTTATTTACATATATCGACTCGTTCTAATTCAATCGTTAAACGTGTTTTGACGATTACGCTCCAGATTTCCTCTTCTACATGGTTAAATGCGTTTTCGCTTCCCGATTTACGTGTGTATATCTCAGTACGTGCATTACGTCCCAGTGCAATTTTTAGTTCGATGAACACGAGATCAGAATTTGAAATGTCATGCAGAATCAACTATGAAATATGTAGTAAACTTTTATTCGCATTAGATATTATAGGAATCCTACCTACAAATGGTCTAGCTCTACATCCAGTCCAATGTAAAGAAAATATCATGTAACAGATTTTTTAAATACAAAAAAAAGATTTTTTTCTTTTGCGCTGGCTTTAATATTCCTCATTGTTTTAATTCCCGAAACAATACAACATGTTTATTAAAATATAGTACATGTGATCACTATTAACACAAAATATTATACTAGTCTCTCTCATAATAAATACAGAAAATAAATAATAAATAGTATTGAATAGACTAGTTCACAAATTTTCTATTATCATGTCTGTGGGTTCTTCTCTAGGTTGGTGTAGGTGATAAATTTCACAGGACATAATATGCAGTCTTTCGCTGAAGCGACATATACAATCCTCTTTTGGGTAATGGAAATGCTCTTTCGTACACAGTTGATGATGGAAGATAAGTCAAGTGATTTAGGTTACTTGGCGGCGTAGTTGCTGTTGATTTTGGCCTTTCCAAGTTTGGGATGTAAAACCTGGGTTATCGGTATAATTGTTGATTACAAACTTTATGTTCTTCTCTTCTCTTATGGTCTTTATTCTTTTGTGATCTGGATCGACAGTTCTTTGAAAACTTCTATTATCTCATCGCCCATACTGTTTAGTCCTGCTAGCTGGGAAACAAAAGTATTTGATGCGTCTTTTGAGGAAGGAAGCTTTGACCTTAGTTGCGTTGCTCAGGAGTTAAAACAGTAGATGATAGCTGGCCAAATTTTAATGTTGTAAATCTTGGTAATCGTCTCTAGTTTCAGTTTCTGGGGATGTTTAAGTGATGCCGTTACTTGTACTGCTCTCTTAGATTTTTTCAATGTGTGTTTTGTTAAAGATAGAGTCGGCTGGAGTGTTTACTACGAGATATTCGTACTCTGTAGAGAATTCGATTTGTTGATTTCCTAGTTGTGCTTTGTCTTCCTTGCTTAACTTCCTGACCTTTCTGAATTTAAAAATTTTGCAGATGGTTTGCATTGCACCATGCAAAAGAGGGTATAAGCTGATTTGAAGTTGACTGATACTCTTTGCGGATATGACCAAGTAATCTGCGTTGATGAACAGTTTACTTCTGGGGTAGTTATGGATTACGGAAGGTCCAGCACGAAAAACATTTTCTGATACACTCCAGAGTGCACAAAAATTTTGCTCAAATAATGAATTGATACGTAACGTAAATGAGTATAATGAGGACCTTGAAAAAATCCACTTCTATTAAAGAATCGCGAAGCTGGAAATTATGTTCAAAAATAAAGACTTAACAACACTCAAATTTTTATTTCTTATCTCCTACAGCAACATAATATAAATAATAAATGGAGCTGCTTATGTACTTTTCAATTAATCCCATTTCTTACACTACATTTAATTTTTTTATATATTAACTTTTCTATTAATATCTTATCAAATATTTTGAAATAATATTGAGTAAAGATGGCCTAAAACGTCCTTTATATAAATTATTTTATTTATTGCTGATACGGTAGCCACAATGCATTTTTCAAAGAGATGTCATGTCTGCAATAGATTGTACGTAATAAATACGCTGTTCATCATTAAAATTTGCTGCAAGCAGTGCATGAAATAATGGCACATATACATCTATGTTAGTAGAAAATACAAAACCCCTTAAGTAAAACCAACAAGAAATTTCACTTACATCAATTTATGCAAAACACAAAACAAATAAAGTAAATATTTGCATTCGTTTTATGTACACTTTGCAAAACAAATTTTATTAACATTACTTCTAGTATATCTACATCAAAATAAATATTTTAAGTCTATTAAATAATAAAATTATACACTTACCAATTTTTTATATTTTATTTGGAAGCAAATCTAGAGTTACAGCGTACCTAAAACAAGAAAAATATATTAATAAGATAAATTTAACTTGTGGTAAGTTAGAAAAACTTAAAGCAATTTAAGTTTAATTTTTTTAAATAATTTTCTATCATTAAATTAACATGGTCGTTAATATATTGGTTGAAAAATATGCGGAAGAAGATAAAGATATGAATTTTTAATTTTAAAAGCTTTTTAATTGCATTTTATGAGGCTTTTTTGAAATACTGAAGTTGTCAAAGCGAAAAGTGTGGTCATAGGTAATAGTAATCTAAAAATTTGAATTTTGAAAAGGAATAAGATGAAGATCCAATCTACATCTTAGTCTTAATATGTATCCCAGGAATGATAGAATGAACAATATTTAAGCATTAGATTGGAATATAGAAATGTTGTATACAGAAGAAACTGCATAAAGATAAAGAAAACAAAGACAATGAAAAAAAGAAAGAGGAAAAAGAAGTTTTTTGGTGTCTAGAAAACTGAATACAGAAGAAAGAAAATATTTTATATAAACTATTTCAATTTGGAGCTGTTAAACATAGATCGTTATGAAAACGACCGAAGGAAACCTTAGAGAAATAAGGATTTAAAAGAGAGTTCTTAGTAGTAAAGGTCAAAAATAAAAAAGTGTTGAAAATAATAGGAGGAAAACAAGGTTACTATAGATTATTAAAAATAAGGAAAATAAATGGATTATATTGAAGAAAAAGTGATTGTTAAGGAACATACCGGAAAAATAGCGTACTATATGAAGAAGAAAATGAAAATGAACACTTAAAAGTAGAACATATAATGTGATACTAGAAAGATACTTAAAAACGAACCAAATGAAGACATCAAGGACCCACGAAAGACGAATACATAATTAAATAATGATGACACAGCGATCAACAACTAAAAATTAGTAAAAGAAGTATGCAATGATAATTATAAAGTTCTCGACTTTGGATCTTTTTGCCTTATGATTGGCGAAAACATGCTTTTTCCAATTTAAAATTAAAAAAAAAACTAATTGTTATCAAGACAATGTGCAATAATAGTCCCTTTTAATTATTCTTGTGCTCACAAAAAATGTAGTAGGTATTTTTTCGTTCTAATTAAAACATATTATTAGCAAAATATTTTATGAAAATTAAGTATATTGATCATTTTTAAATGCATTGGAACTATTTTTAATCGAAATCGAAATTTATTGAATATAGATATGAAAACATTGATATATCTGTGGTTCCCAGGAATGTATTGATTAAAAATGTAACAAAACTTCTAGAACAGAAATTCAAAACTGCATAAAATTCAATACTTCCTTTGAAACCTCCGCCTTTCAATAAATTCCCGAAGAACTTGTATTGAATTGATTAACGATGTGATTCGAATTCATTTCGTATCCTATATATTAAAACCCTTTTATCTGATCGAAAAGTTAATAACTTGACATTCGTATCGAATAATTTAAAATGATTCCACCGCGCCACAACCAATTCAATTATTTAATTAGAAATGCAAAAAAGAGGCCCATTCCGTATTCCTTAACAAATCACAGAACCGCAAAACGGCACGATTGATCAAATGTGTTTACATAATGGCAATTTATTACTGACAAAACGTAAATTAGCTTCACCACTAGTAAGTGCTTATTAAAAATCGATAGAATTAAATCGCCCGCAAGTAATGTAAAGCTTAGGGGCAGCCGGCCGTAATTACAAGTAGCCCACCATCACACGGAGGCAGTTTCATAGAGTATTCTTGGTATCGCTTACTATAACTCATCGATAATTCCGAACTGGTGCCGGGGCCTTCTATTTGCATATCCGGATAAGTCTAATATCTAATATTATACATCTGCTCTCCATTTTAATCTAAAACATTTGTTACAAGATGAAAAATTGCAAACCAAACATAATAAATATTTCATCTTTCTTTTTTATAAAATGTAATAATAATTTGGTAGCAACATTATTATTTAGTTTTATCTTATAAATTATTATATTCTATTATTTCTACCAATAGATACGAGTAGTAAATAAAAGAAATTTGATTTTGCCTTTATGAAATAAATTAATATTCACTAAAATTATGTGAAAAATAACTAATAGTTGTTTAAAAGAATGTAATAGTAAGGTTACAAGAGATAGGTTAAGAAATAAATGGATAAATGTGGTAAATGAAATTTATATATATATATATATATATATATATATATATATATATATATATATATATATATATTTATATATATATATTATATTGATGAACAATTTCTAAAAATTTAAAGAAAAATACCTCTAGTCTTTTTTCGTGTAAATTTATAGTTTTTTTTTATATGCATATTAATTTACATAGTAATATAAAATATTATGAAAATTTTCATAAATAATAATGAATTTCCATTAAATGGAAAATTAAAAGTAATTTATGCGATATAATGCAAATAATATGTAAAATGATTACAAGGGAAAATAGTTTTAAAAAAAATAGCAGTTTGTTAATAATCGCAAAATACCAAAAATGAAATTAATATTTATAAAAAAAAATATAGTAGTTTCTAATCATGTTCTGTTTTAGTTTCATAGAAATAAATTTATAAACATAATAAATGTGTTGAACTTTGTTTCACAATTTAATCATCAATTTGTAGAACAATTTTGCAGGAATTAAACCAGGAACCTCTGATTACTCCGCGTACAGTACTATATCAATTAATTCTCGGACTACCGCATTATATCATGTGGGGAGCCACGTTTGAATACGGGCTACTAGGTCATAGGTTTATTAAATTATCTTAATTGGCATTTATAAATTGCAAACAGTAGAGCTCTATTTATATTGTCAATCAACACTCATGGAAATTCTAACTTCCATTCGAAATTTGACAGAAATAGTAAAAATAATTTTTACAATAAATTGATATTAAGTTAATGAAGCTTTCACGTAATTAATATCATTATCGAAAAATTTATTTTGAATGTTGATTAGATATATATTATGTAGCTTTGCTTCGCTTTTATGTTTGAAAGTTAAATTAGACCTTCTTACGCTAATCTCCAAAGATGTGATAAGCTATAAACTCGAAAAATACTATCTATCTTCTGTATATTTGGATCGCTATTGATAATGAATGCTTTACTTTCGAAACATGTTTGAGAATTAAAACTTGGCTGCAATATTTATTGGTATATTTATATACCATTAACTTTAATAGGTTTTAGTATGTAATAATCAACGATATTAATTTAAAATGTAAAAAATAAGTTAGAAACACTTAGATGGTGAAATTGCATGATTATGTCTTTATTGTTGAATAATAATTCTACAATATTTTCCATTGTATTTATTAGATAACTTGAGAAGTCTGGAAGTTATCAGTAATAAATATTTGTTTAGAGTACATACTGCAACTCAATTATGGAAGTTCATGTTGAAATATTTGCAAAATTGTTTATTTAAAAAAATATATATTTTTGTTAAAATATCGTAAAAAATATTGGAGGTTTTTAAAGATCTCATTTCATCATCATATAAAAAAATTAAGATAAATCAACCCATCCCAACTATTTAATTAATTAATCTGAATCCATCTGTCCTTAATTGATTATTTTACCATAATTTAAAAAAATTCCAACATGCTTGAAAATCTTTCTTTTTCCAACTCATCATATATAATGTATGTGCATAAAATTTTAATCGACACAACTCGCTCCCAGCCACAGTAATTGCATCTAATTTTATTCATTTTTTTACCAATTTATGATAAATGAACTTTTCATAATTTATACGTCCTCTATTCATCCGAAACTTTTTAATTGAATTAAATAATTAAACCCAATTAAATAACAACACAATTGTTGAAGTGGGATTTAATGATGTTAATTTTGTTTGTGTTTAGTTAGGAATCAATTGGTAAGGTAAGTTTGGATTAAGTTTATTATGTTAGAATTTCAGCGGCTGGTGGTTATTAAATCAATTGGCGTGGTTACGTATGTGTGTATATGTGTGTGTAAAGTTGTTGATTGGGAACGTAAACCGGTGATAATCGATTATTACGCTCGGCCAGGAAATTATAATGGCTTGTTAGGTACATTTAAGACAATTTCGAATGATTAATTTGATTGATGACTTTTCATTTTTCAATAAAAATTTAAACACACACATACATACATAAATATTTGCTTAAAATAACATTCATAATTTATTTTTTTTTTTATTAACGGCATACGCTTAAAATGAAAACAAAACCTAAAATGGCACATAAGAGTATTTTAAAAGTTATAATGCTATAAAGAACATGAGATTTTTTTCTTATATTTAACTACACTTATTTTGTGTAACTTTAATTTTTATTTTTAAATTATTTTCAAAATTTCTCCACCAACTCCATTTTTTACTAGCCAATATCGTCGCTACCATGCCAAACTATCGAATGTGAAAATTGCTATTTTTACGTGAGCCAACAAATTCTTGTAATTATGAATTTAAATCAGCGTCAGGTGAAAATAAGATAATTTCATATTCATCCCATATTGTTATGCATGATATTAAAATACATATATCATTTAAATATTTTTATAATGCAACCATAAACTAACGACTACGAAAAAAAAATTTCACATTGTTTGACGTGGTAGCGACGGTATAGAAAATTTTAAATTGTTTAATCACTCCTCTTTCAGCTTTCAAACTATTTCATTTAAAAATATTCTATACTTTTATCTTACAACAAGATATGTAAGGAATGAGTACATACTAATAAAGATGCAGCGGACTGGTGCAGGTGCCGGTTTACAACATATTGCTAAAAAGCTTTTAGATACAATTTAATAATTAAAAATAAAGTGTACAAACTATAAATAAAAATATATGTAAATCTACAATTTACAGTAATTTTTCATTTTTAGGAGAGTTGTGAAATGCACCGGTAAAATGATATACTTCAACAAACCCCCAATTTTGAAAAAAAAACATATATGGCTAAATTGTTATAAATTAATCAAATCATTGAAAAAATTGAATTTATTGACAAAGCGTTTTGTGTTACTTAAAATTTTGAGATTACTAAGAATAATTTTACAAAACTATGAAGTAACTAGAATTTTACCATTTCTCTAAATAATTTTTGAATTCTCAAAGAAATTTAATTTTGATAATTTTTAGATTTTTTTAACCGCAAAATTCAATAAATTCAATTTTATCTTTGATATGTACTTTTATATTTTGCACAAGACAGGTCTAAGACCTACGATACAATTGTACCTTATGTCCTTTAGAAATAGAAAGGAAATATTGACAGGAAGATTGAAGTTATCGGAAAGAAAATAAAAAATAAAAGAAATAGACAGAATTGGAAGGAAAATATACTGACTTACCAGAAAAAAAAAATCAACAAACACTTATATGCATTAGTTCATGCATTTTTCAGTTTGTTTTGACACATTCTCTAAATATCTATATAGATAGAGACGACACAACTTATGTACTATAATGTAAATTTTATCATCAAATAATTTCGTTCATTTTTGTACTTCCAATAATTTTTTGTTATTAATTTTACTGAAAATAATTCGAAACGAAAAATTTATCAATGGAATTTTTTAATAAAATATTTTTTAACTTACATAAATTTTCTAAATAAATTTATTAATTAGTTAATTTATGGTTTTTTATAATTCATTGGAAATTTATTTGGAGCCCATAATTCTTAATCAAGTCGTGGGAATTTACATATTCCTAATTAATTGCAAACAAACAAGGCCTGATTAATACTATCCGCTTGTTCGAAAGATAAAATAAATTACCAATACATTTTTACCACCCATATTTATTTAACGAAACCCAATCATGCATCTCCAATTAACACACTCGTCATTATTGCTCCACTTCAATTAGCATTACCTTATTTACAAATAATTAACAAAACAAGAAAAAGTCTGAAAATGCTGTTAGATTTACTGGAAGAAGTTAGTTAAGTTCCAAGTATGGGTTTTTGAAACTTTTTAATTTTTTTATTCAAAGCCGCACTGAAAACACGCGCGCGTTTTCTCGCACACGTTGTATTTACGCACTGGAAACGGGCCGAGAAGCACACGCCGTAATAGTCGGTTTGGGAATGTGCGCGTTCCGAGATGTGAACGTGAGACGCCGCCGCCGGCATCGTGGGGGCTCCCTCTACGCGAGCATGGGCCGTATCGACCGAGCAAAAGGAACCCCCGCGACTTGCATTTGCATCTCGCGACCCCGCAAATCGTTTGGTGATTTGTTTACTTTGCACTTGATTTTTCGGGGGGTTCATGTTGCCGTTGACGCCACCACCAATTCCCACCAGACTATTAAAACATTATTTAGACCTAATCGGAAAGGAAAGTTTTGAAAAAAAGTTTTACATGAGGGTTCTTTTGCTCTTGTGACGGTATTTCAATCAACTTTTCTAAACTTCCAACAATTACACATTAAAATACAAGTTGCGTACAACAAAGTTTGGCACGCGAATACAAATTCAAAAATTAATCATGAAACTACCAAAGTTATGCAAAAAAATAGTAGAAGATTTTTTTTTGTATAAATTTTCATCTAACTATATCACTGCAACAAATCAAAAAATTACATATCAAAAATATTAAATATCAAAATTCTAAATCAAAGATATTTATCAAATTTCTAAATAGCACAAGAACATTTCAACATAATAATTTTGAAAATTTTATTATGTTAACTCGACAAATTAAAATTAAGTTTCTACTTTAATTTCAACTACAACTTTAACTTACTGTTTTCCTCTCCTTACTCCATTCATATGTTGAAATTATTTTATTCTTATTTTAAAACAGACTCTTACAACTTGAGAAAATTTTACTCAATTACGCAATAATTTTATAAAATTTTCACTTTTAATGATGTAGTGTCATTTTAGTTCTATCATCAAATTTTTTTCTTAAAAGTAATTTCTGTTGTTTTATTTAGAAATATGTTCTTGCGATGTCCTAGATTTTTTTTTGTTAATTACTTAAAATATATTAATTATGCTAAATAAATCTACATAAGCACAAAAAATTGATCCTCAAATAAATGGCAATTAAAACTTTCGGTCTTTACGAAATAATTATGGATGCAAGTTAGAAAAATATTACATACTCCGAATATTATCCCTTAAGTCTGGATATTTTATTACGAATCCGGATTTAATTCTATTTAACGGTCTAAAGCTGCATGTTGAAAGCATTAAGGAAAAACAGGGGGAATAGGGGAAACCTTGTTCTTAAAACTTATCAGGCGGCCTGGATTTTCTTCCCTTTTGACTCATCCATTCCAACATCGTTTTGTATACAAACATTTAGACAAATTAACAACTAAAGCTTAATGCTTTAAATAAGTTCACGTTCCATTCATTAATTTTAGTGCTAATGAATCGTGTGAATGACTTTCATACGATATTAGCGTATCATTTTATGACTAAAATTTGATTTACACTTTACTATTCCGTGAAACTTTCTGCTTCGTCAAATCTTTTATTTATTTATTCATTATTCTACTTTAAAAAATTATTGGAAATATCTGTTTATTAATTAGTTGTATGAATATAAAATACAATCATCAACTCACATTTATTTATAAAATGAACACTTTTTTAAAAGGGAGGAAATAAAATCTTTATTGAGAACACAATGCCCCATCAGCACGGGTATTTCAGGCCGTTCCTTTGTTTCACTTTATGATGAGTATTATTTATATAGTGAATTTCCACGGAAAAGGGGCGATGTGTACTCGCGAAATTTCCAGCAAGGTATAAAATTGTATTTTCACGCTAAATAAAAATCATCGTAAAAGAATCGGAAATGTGTGTAGCATGTTTCACAATCAAATTCACTTCCTTTGCCTGACACGATAATATTTTCTTTTGATTATTTAGAGATGATGCATGCAGTAAATAAATAAAGACATATAAGACGTATTTATTTATGGAATGATATTTGCATGAATCGCGTTTGAAACCGCAGAAAAGTGCTAGTGAAAA
The DNA here is from genome assembly GCA_027574865.2 of Coproporus ventriculus. NCBI lineage: Eukaryota > Metazoa > Arthropoda > Insecta > Coleoptera > Staphylinidae > Coproporus > Coproporus ventriculus. The sequence goes on from JAODAH020025443.1 coordinate 211,735, forward strand.
TCATATTGCAAGACTAAACAATGCGTTTAAAATAAGTGAATTGTGTTTGGAAATCTGCAACCGACATTAATTATTCCAAGATATCCTATTACGAGTACAAAGTGAATATAATATTTTTAAATAAAAGGATTATATTTTATACAAGATTATAATACACCCTCGTCAATTAATTTTATTACAAAATGAATACGTGTCTGAAAGTGAAATTAATGTAGCATTTTAAATTTTAAATAGAAGTAAAAAAAAAAAATTAGAAAAACCAATTTTACATTTTAATTGAGATCAAAATTTTTATTATATCTGCTCTTGAAGCGATTTTCTTCATTAGTTTTTAAAGCAGATTATTACGAATTTGCTTTATTATACATATCTCGTTATGTACTTTTAAATTTGATTGCGGCTGTTTTGAATTTCTCTTTCTCGAAATTACTGCACTGGTGTAGCCTTAAATTTACTTTACTTACTCTTTTTATATTATGATATTTTAGATTAAATATAAAAAAGGATTGTCCAATATTGTGCAAATTACTATTGGATTAATCACTGACAAAATTAGAGATTATCAGCTTTCAAAGAATAAGCGAATATTGGAGAATAAGGAACTGCCTAGTATAATATACTCATTATGAAACCCGAATGGATTCTAAAAGAGTTTCTCTATTAATTCAGTAATAATCAAAATATATAGGAAAATAAGAAATGTTTCCATACATTTAAAAAAAAATTCTTTCGAAAATATTTTTAAGTGCAAATACATATTTTAATAACATAAACTATTAAATTCATACAGATTGGAAGTTTCATTTTTTTAAATCTCCTACAATTAAAAAAAATATTAAAAATTTTAACACGCACTTTTTTTTATCTAACAATGATTAACATTTTTATTACTCCCGAGGGTTGTTGCAGTATCGATATTGTACAACTAATCCATGCTAGTCGAGAGTAACATCCATCCTAACAGCTGCAGCATTTAGCTTTTAGTTAAATTAAATTTTTTTATTAACAAAAATTCGTATACCAAAAGAATTAAATGCATCACGTGAGTGATATATTTGCGTGTTAACAAAAACAAATACAAAAATTTTTGATTGATTGCAATTTAAATTGCATTATACCTGGATTATTTTACATTTTTTTACAAAAAGATTTAAGCATGGAAAAGGGGGTCAACATGCAAATATGCTATAAATATTTTTGATGTATGGGAAATTGTAAATAATTCACTCAAAAAAAAATTTTTCTTGATAATACTACAATTTTATATAAAATACTTCTGTAACATGTCACAATTTATTAAAATAAGTTTTAATTTGTATTTATTTCGTAATAATTTTTAAATTATTAAACCCGAACCCAATTACATTTTAATTAATTGTAATCACTTTTTATTATATTAATATCGGTAGATGCATTAAAGCATTTTCTAAACTGTTTTTATATCCACCATAATCGGCGAAAAATAGTTCGCGATCAAAGTAACGCAAAAGTAAAGCAAAAAGAAGGAAGTGTACAGAAAAGCATCACAGAAACATTGAAATTCAAGTGCTTGTAAAAACGGATTGCTTGTTTGCCATACTTGGACCACGGGTTTGATTCCGACCCGACTAGAAACTTAAAGAATTTGGTTTTAATAATGAAAATTCCGATTGTTTATAGATGTTTGTGCATGTATTATAAGGAACAATATTATTGCACTACCTAATTAAAAACATCAGAAAAAATATTTCTTCAAAAATCTTTAATAGGTACTTGACTGCTTCTAGTGTTGACATTTAACTAAAATAATCTTCATTAACTAGTTAAACTCTAGTTTTGCGGTATTTAAAATATTCTATCTTGAATTTTTCTATTTACTATTTGTAAGTCGTCGACACTAATGTAATTTGCATAATTGCGCGAGCTCCAAACTGGAGGGGTGACTCATTTTTCAAACGGCGGGTTGCCGCCCCCGGCGAATGGGGCCGTGAACAAACGGTCCAGATTACAGCTGAGAATACTAACTAGCCACCTTCTCACTATTCCACTTATAACAACTCACAAGTCGCCCTACGCACCCTGAATAAAATACGGGGGAGAGCTGCAGGGTAGACGAAAGAAAAAGAAAACGCATTCATCCACACTCGGGATCTGCCTAATTCAAATTAACTGCTGCTAATTTAGTAGATTAAAAGTGAAAAATTTGAAAAGTTAATTTTAATTTTGTGAAGAGTCTGTTGTACATATTTTGAATGACTTCTATTTCAACACCAAACAGGTAAACTGTGTTAAATCATAAAACTAAATACAGTAAAACTATTTTCTTCTTTCTCAATTCTGGAGTAACTTAACACTACTCAGTGTTCTTTATCTACCAAACTGTAAACTATGTGCTTAGACAAGTAAACCCAACGAAATACTAACTAATGACAAACTAATTTTTAATAGAAACAGTGGATGACATAAATTTGAAAAAAAAATGGATTTAATATTGTTTACCTCTGGGGATGATTCATTTAACTTTAAGGAAGAATTTGACCTTGTTTTAAATTTGAATGAAACCTTTTGATTAACTTGTGTGAAGTTTATGGATAGTTCTAATCTGATTGTAGTTTCTGAAAATTTCGAACTTAGTTTTCGTGCAATTTTACCCCCTTTTGGGCCAGGTATCGTATGTTCGATAAATTCGCGCAAACTTCCAATTCATACGAAAACAATACAGCAAAATAAGTTTTAAATAATCGTAAATCGAGTGGAGGCCACCCCCAAACAAAGTCTAGAACTTTATAATGGCATTATTGTTCCCAGGGACAAGTCCCTCGGGAGGACAAAATAGAGCTAAAAAGTAATTCGGCTCGTAATACCTGCGCGAGAAAATAAATAAATAAATCACCCAGGGAGTTAAGTGGAATCAACCCCTCAAAGGAAATATTTAAGGTCTGTGAAAACACAGCCACTTGAATTTCCATCCTCTTTTTCATTCAGAATCATTTCCCTATTCAAGAAAATTGCATTACATCCGAGGTTAGTATGTTAACGACGTCGACGACAACACTTGAATCATTCAAATCAATTTTGATTGCTTAATCTTTCCTGTAAACAATTCAATTGGAATCAATTGTTCTGGATTTATTTTTCGTTTCAGGAAGGTAACAATTAAGATGACCGGCAGTGTCTGGGGGGAACAGTATCGAATAACTGTCGGATGTTCCAAGCCGTATTGAGGACGTCACACACAGGGATTTCGAGGCGAACATCACCTAAAATCGACTTCTGACAGGGCACTTAAAATCCGACGATGTATCAGCAACAGCAAGATCATAAAATGCATTACAAGATTCCGCACAAAAAAACGAAAGATCTACACAACTATAAAAGATAATGAGCTCTATATTTCCTATTTTATAGTGATATAGTTATATTTAAAATGAAACTACAAAAAATATTTTTATTTTATTATACATACAAATATACATTTAGAAATAATAAAATGACAAAAGAATTTACGTTTTGGTTACATAGTACTCTACTATACTCATTCGGTTCGAAATGTGTAATTAAGCATAATAGAAACAAATGATGAAAATATCTCAGTAAAGAAGCAAGCTATCAAAAAAGATTCCGCACAAAACAAGGAAAGATCTGTACAAGCTATAAAAGATAATGACCTCTATATTTCTTGTATTCCTGTTTGTTTCTAATTTCTTTAATTTAATTTTAAAATTTACGTTACCACCTTTTCTTTAGTTTATTTTTTATTTTATATTTAAACTCATTATTTTCTCATTATTGTCCTTGTACTCTTTTCTCCTAATATTAATCACACTGGTTCAGTCTTTTCTGAAAGAGTCTTATCGTTATCATATCCGAGCTCCAAAAATTTTAATAGTTTAAATAATTGAATTCCATAAAACAAAACATGCGAATATATGCGATTTTTATAACACAATGTAACAAAAAAAAGGAGAATTAAACCGATAGAAATCTCCATTTTCGTTCTACAAATTTCATTCCATTATTTCCGCCGAAACGAATTGGCCCATTGGGTCGGCTCCATCACGTGCTCAATTCAGATGCAAATATTAACTTACAGCGGGGTCTCTCATGTGAAGCGATAAGATTTGGTACAATAAGGGCACACATTAACATTGTTTAAACCATAAATAATATTTTAAATCATAAAGTTGCATTTCCTTTTTACACAACAGATGGTAAAGCGCATTTACACTCAGTTCTTACAATTTATTTATTCTCTTCATATTTTATCATAAAATAATATCCAGTCTTTCTTATAATATTTATTTGTTCTTTTTTTTTGTTAAATGAATACTAAGAAATGTTGTGTTGCAGAAAAATATCTAGGAGGTGAATTTTAATCTAGTTCAATGATTTTTATTATTTTTGTTTGTGCATTCTTTATTTTTAGAAAAATGCTTGTTAAACTTCACCAGTCCAAACATTTGCACTTGTTTGTGTGTTTAAGATGCAAGTACAGAAAAGCTTTGATGTTAATTCTATAAGTAGGTATATTTTTTTTATTTGGTTGCAATACCGTAGATACGGGAATTTATAATTATATGATCAAAAAATAGAGATGAGAAGTAAAAATACTGTTTAGTGATGATAACTGCATAGTTAATTGATTACTTAAAATATAATTACTACATAATTAAATAAATAAATAACCAGTTGAGAATGCTTCAGAGCATTACCAAAACGAACTTGAAAATAGAGCATGTTGTTGGTATGTTGTTTTTTATTTTAAAAAAATTAAATTAAACGCAGACGAGTAGATGTTCTAAACTTCATGCGTTCTTTAAAGTTTTGCGTAATACAGTTCGTGATAAAAAATACTAATAAAAAATGAATCCATATGAAACTCGTTTTGATGTCCACCAATTTAATTGCAATAAAAATAAATCAAAGTTGATCAATTTTGCTCCGGGATATTTGTTTGTTTTATATTTTATATAAACTATTTATATAATAAATTTTTTAAATTACTACTATTTAAAAAAAGGATGAAAGTTTTATATTTTCAATAATAAATTTAAAAATATTCATGTTAATTGGGGTGAAGTAAATATCGACCGATTAAAAGATTTTAATAATATCTCATTTAAATCGTAAATGATGCTTTTATATCCGAAGGGTGTTTCCCTTTAAATAATGAGTCGTTGAGATGAGTTAACAAGATTGTCACGATGTGCAGGAGGGTGCTTTGTGAGTAGGTGTCCAGGGAATGTTATTTTGTTGAAAACAGTTTTAGACCGCCGTTGATTTGTTACGACTCGCGGTATAATGACCCAATGACAAATGAACATATTATTCTACCTGTTCACCACCTCAATGCACAAAACACATTTTTTTGTATGTGCGTGCACAAGAAGAAAAGAGATTTATCGATCTACACCTCCATCATCATCCAGCGGACAGGCAGTAATTGAAATTGAAAAGATATTTTATTCCTCGAGTGTTTCTTAAGACGCTAGTTTGTCCAATTAAAAATTTAAGGATTTAGAAAAAGATTTTCTAATGAGCGTTTTTTTTTATTAAACGAAATGAAATTAATGTTGGACGATAATTAGATGCACATTGTTCAGGGTTTCTTGCAAAGGAAATTTACACACTTTCTTCTGGTCCTTTTAAACCGAGCAAGTTTATAACTATATTAATAGGATATAATGCAGAATAAGCTCACTTATAATTTACTTCCAAGCCTTAATTACACTTAAATTGTAGTTTGTATTAAGCAATTTAATTATTTACAGTGGTTTAGGAATGTTTGGGTTAAATGGTTATTTAAGCCCTAAACATTTTCATATTTTTGTTAGAAAATTAATTAAACTGAACTGATTTCTTTATTCATTTATTTTTTACATTTAAATGCCCTTACACAATTTATTTAGTATATCAGTTCAGTGTACTGGTTTTGTACAAATGTATGGAACAAATATACCGAATTGATTGTGATATAGGACAAAATAATATAGATCATAGCAAAAATTTGGATTTATATGCGAAAATACACTATCAACACTCCAAATAAGCTAGCGTCATGTGAAAAATAAGTATTTATGCTATGTCAATATATGCAATCCCTCGTATCTATCACGTGATGTGTCTGATTTCACGCGTGATAGCACCCAATCAGATTACATAATTACAATTTTTTACGGGTGTTCTTACAAGTCCTTTGCCATTTTGTGAGTACATACTTACAAATTGCATCGAAGTAAAACTAAATTAGATCAAGAACTGGCTTTAACTTATAACCTTTCTGATGTTAGATTATTAATTACCTAAAATACTCTTTTCAGCTGACTGGTGAGATATTGACATTTACATTGAAGTAAAATTCACTCCAACATCAAAGAATAAGAAGCCGAGTTTCATGAAGAGTTTCATCATGAAACTCGTTTGAGAGTCATTAAGGTTGTTATAATTGCAAAGTAGGAAAAACAAATTGTTTCGAGTAAATGTAAGTATTGCATGTAATTCTTGGTTTAAATTATATTTAGAAAAAAATCAAAGAAGAAAACTAATCATTTCTTATAAATAATTAATTATTGCCGGATTTAGATGTTTGTTTCTTTTCCATCGGGGTCATCTGAAAATTTTCAGGGACCATTACGTAGCCACTTTTCGATCATTAATAGAACAGATTGCTGCCGTCGAAGCAGAATCTCAACACAATAGAGTAACACAATGTGCGCTTTCCAAGCCAGCACGAAAAACCGAAAGTCACCCTCAATCCACATCGTAAATTTTATATGTTTGCGAATTTTCTCCGATGAAATAAATCGTCAGTAGGGTAATTATTCTCTTCATTAAAATTTTCCCGGAATTCATATTTGTATTAATGACGATATAAGGAGCTCAGTTATAATCAATGATAGATGCTTGTTTAATTGGTGATTAAGATAATTCAATGGTTCGAGGAGTAAGTGAACCGGGGGTTAAACATATGTAGATACACCCGATTGATATATGACTTTTAATATATAGATATGAGGGTGTATATATAGAATTCTGACTGGTAGCTATTGATTTTGCAACGCGTTTTACGTGTATGTGTAGGTCTATATCTCTTACAAATGGCTGATTTAAGATAAAGACTACTCTGGGGTTGGTTTGTTTCGAGTTATCTATCGATAAGAATCGTTTGAATAATGGATTTCAATCGTTTCGATTGTTGGAATTTCACGCGTTTGCTTACTTCTAGAATAATTAGAGGGGTGTATAAGATTGAAAATGAAAAATGTGAGGAAGGCGATTTTTTAAGGGAAGAAGTATGAGATGATTGTCACAGAAATAAAAATGTGTAATTGCTGCAGGCACGAAAAGCGCGGCCACTAATTGAAAAATATGCTAGGGCTGGGGGTTTTCATTTTTTCGTCGTAACTCAAACAAAATTGCCATTAATTGCTAGTTGGTACTGGGTTATTAAATGCTGACGAAAATTAATGCGGGAAGCCCGTATAAATATTTCGATTATATATTTTTATCCTTTTATAATAATTTTTAATTAAGATCTTCTAGACTTTTATTAATAAATTAGTTTGAATATAAAAGTGATACTAATAAAAATTCAAAATAATAATTATACTATCTTTCACCTTTTTTATAGGAAATGTATAGATAGTATGTTATCAAAACAAACAAAAAAAGAAGAAATTTCAAGAAATATATTGATGAAAAAGGAAAATGAATATTAATTGAACCAAGTATGTGCCAGCTCTATTCAATACAACCGCAATGTTAGCACATAACAAAAAAAAAACGTTTATTTTTATTTATACAGATTACAAGTTGTATGAATGTACTAATTCTTTTTTTTAACGAGAAGTATTACAGCTACTGCAAGATAATATAGGTGCGAAATCGGTTTACTATATCATTCTGATGTTTGTAATATGGGCTAAGGGCTTAAAGCGCGATTTTATTCCATTTACACTTCTTAAATTTATAATGCGTTTTTCTCACTCTAAACCAGCACTTAAAGTTCGAAAGAGTTGTAAATAATGTGAAATTGTTAACTATAAGTGAAATGCAAATAATCGACCATATATGCTACACAACTGCCCTGTATTATTTATATGTATACTTCTCAATAGTGATTTTACAGTAGAAACGAATGAAGCGGAAGCTATTGCCAACGGATATTCTTCCGGTAAATTTATCCGTTCATGCATATTAAAGGATTAAAGCATAAATATGAATATTTAACTTTCAATAATAAAATGAAAAAATTTTAATTTTCACATCACCAATTATGAAATTAAAAAGAAAAATATATTTTAATATAAAAGTTACAGTCACTAAAATATGACTTAAAACAATACCTTTTCCTTTTAAAAAACCTTACTTCTCAAAAGTATAAGATCTTTTTTACTATTGCTCCCTGTTTGCGTCGATTTTTATGATATTCCTATAATTTACCCTCTTCTTTCACGTTGAACTCCAATGTAAAATTTAACTGCCTTTTACTTAATAATAAAACTTTCATTTAAACCTTCATCATTACTTTCTCTTTTTTTTAATGAGAATACTTATTTCTAGTTTTTCCGAATTTATTTTTTTGACCAACTTCATCTTTTATTTCTTCCAATTTTAAATTTTCTTACTTACTATTTATATGTTTCACATCCTTGTAATCCTCCGCTTTGCTTGTTTATTTTACGTTTTTGTTATTTTTGTCAATGATAGTTTAACACAATTCCTATG